>PVJN01001606.1:95149-136770 GCA_004026805.1 Lasiurus borealis
GAGGGGGAAGTTTTGAGTGTCCAGGATGGTGGGAGGGGTGAAGTTTGGGGCAACCAAGCTAGCATGGAAGGCAGTTGGAGGTGACCAGGCAGACAGTGGGGGGCAGTTAGGTGCAATCAGGCTGGCAGGAGGAGCAATTAGGAGACAGCGGTCCCAGATAGTGAAAGGGATGTCCGACTGCTGGTTTAGGCCTGATCCTCAGTAGGACATCCTCCGAGGGGTCTCGCATTGGAGAGGGTGCAGACAGGGCTGAAAGAAACACCCTCCTGTGCATGAATTTTGTGTGCTGGGCCTCTAAAACCTATATAATAAAGAGGTAATATATAAATTGATCATCCTCCAATACACAAGATGGCCACCCCCCTGTAGACATAAGATGTCTACCACAAGATGGCCAGCAGCAGAGGGCAGTTGGGTATGACCTGTCCTGCAGGGAAGGACAGTTGGGGGAGGACTTAGGCCTGCAGGAGAGGCACTTCGGGGGATCAGGCCTACAAGGGAAGGCAGTTGGGTGGTACCAGGCCTGCAGGGGAGGGCAGTTGGGAGGTACAAGGCTTGAAAGGGAGAGGGCAGTTGGAGAGGAGCAGGCCTGCAGGGGAAGGGAGTTAGGGGCAAACAAGGCCAGCAGGGGAGGACAGTTAAGGGCAACCAGGATGGCAAAAGAGAGCAATTAGGGGCAACCCAGGCAGCAGAGGAGGACAGTTAGGGATGACCATGCTGACAGGAGAGGGCAATTAGGGGCATCCAAGCTGACAGGGGAGGGCAGTTAGGGGCAATTGTACCTACAGGGGAGCAGGTAGGTGTCTATGAGGCTGGCAAGGAGTAATTAGGGGGTGATCAGTTTGGCAGGCTGAAGCAGTTAGGGCCAATCAGGCAAGCAGGCAGAGGAACAGGGGAGAGCAAGCAGTCCTGGATTGTGAGAGAGATATCTGACTGCCCAGTGGGATCAGGCTTAAATGGGTAGTCGGTAGACCCTTCCTTTGAAGGGTCTCAGATTGGAGTGGGTGTAGGCTGGGCTGAGGGACACACACACACCCATGCACAAATGTCATGCACTGGGCCTCGTGTGTGTGTGTGTGTGTATGTGTGTGTGTGTGTGTATGAACCTAAGCTACTGATACAATGTACAATGGAATGACCGGAATACCCAGAATTACTGGAACAACCAGTCCCTATGATGTTCAACACAGGAGCTTTCCCCAGTCCATTGGCCCTGATTGCCTGCCAGCCAACCTCCTGGTTCCACCCGCCCCCTGGCTGGTAGGCCCCTTTTGGGGCCAGGTCACCAGCCTGGGACTGGGAACCTGGGGTGGGTGGCTGAGGATATGGCCCCTTTTCTAGAGGGTATGAGGGTCTGCTCTCTTCTCAGGGCCAGCAGACATCTTTCAGGTCCCTTCCCCTGTCTCTCTTCACAAGCCAGCTGGCCCTGATCAGTTGATAGGGGCCAGACCCAGGCCGGGACAGGGAACCATGGTTAGGTGGCAGCAGATGCAGGCCATGAGGGAAGGAGGGGGGAGATGGGGAACCTGATCAGCCCTGATCATCAGCCAGGCCTAGGGACTCCACCCATGCATGGATTTCATTCACTGGTCCTCTAGTCTCAAAAAAAAAAAAAAAATCAGAACTTTAACTAACTGATAAAAAAAAAACATAAAAATTAAGATAGAAAACATGAAAAAAATACATCAGATATGAAGAATATAATAACTGAAATGAAGACTACATTAAAAGAAATCAACAGTGGATTAGATGAATCAGAGGATTGAATTAGAAGATAAGATAGTAGAAAACACCAAATCAAAACACCAGAATAGAAGATAGTTGAAGGAGCATCTGAACAATATGAAATGTACCAATATTTGCATGATAAGGGTTGCAGATGGAGAAGAAAGAGAGCAAGGACTTGAAAACCTACTTTTAAAAAGTGACAGAAAATTTCCCTAATTTGGCCAAATAAATATATGCATAAGTATAGGAAGTATAGAGTCTCAAACAAATGAGCCAAAACCAAGATACATCATAATGAGTCTGGCACAAAATATTAAAAGTGATGAAAAACAAGGACCTACAGCCCACACTACTCTACTCAGCAAAGCTTTATTTGGAATCAAAGGACAGCTAAAGAACTGCCTGGACAAGAAAAAGCTGATGGGGTTTATCACCATCAAACCAAAATTACAAGAAATGTTAAAAGGTTTTCTTTACGAAGAAGAAAAAAAAAAGATCAGAAATATAAATAGTAAAATGGCAATAAATACATACCTATCAACAATTATTTTAAATGCAAATGGCTTAAATGCTCTAATTAAAAAACATAGAATGGCTGAATAGGTAAGAAAATAAGATTTGTAAATGCCATCTACAATAGACTCACTTCAGATTGAAAAATACACACAGATTAAATATAACGGGATGATAAATATATTTCATAAAAATGAAACCTATAACCTGGAGTAGCCATACTTATACCAGATAAAATAGACTTTATTTTTAAAATATATTTTATTGATTTTTTTACAGAGAGGAAGAGAGAGGGATAGAAAGTTAGAAACATTGATGAGAGAGAAACATTGATCAGCTGCTTCCTGCATACCCCCTACTGGGGATGTGCCCACAACCAAGGTACATGCCCTTTACCAGAATCGAACCTGGGACCTTTCAGGCCGCAGGCTGATGCTCTATCCACTGAGCCAAATCGGTTTTGGCTAAAATAGACTTTAAAACAAAGCAATAACAAGAAACAAAGAAGGACTCAATAATTCCATTTCTGTGTATTTATCCAAAGAAATCCAAAACATTAAAATGAAAAGACATACGCTCTCATATATTCATTGGCATATTATTGACAATAGCCAAGGTATGTGCTCATCAATAGACAAATGGAGAAAGAGTGGTACATATATAAAATGGAATATTACTTGTCCATAAAAAGAATGAAATCTTACCATTGTGACAACATGGATAGATCTAGCAGTTATATATACTGAGCCAAGGTAAGATGTCTTAACATACTAGATTTGGGACATTGGGGGTCCCACACAGTTGGGACAACTGGGGTCAGGACACTGAACTTTCATTGTCACCACCTCCTGGAGAACTGCCTCCAGGGCTATTCCCAGGTGCACTGACCCCTGTGGGTTACCACCATTAAATGGTCAGCAGTGAAGACTGTCCCATTATTGATGTGGAAGAATAAATTGGCACATTGCCCAAGATATTTGAATAGCTATTTTAAATAACTTCTTACATCAATCTATTTTAACCTCTTACATCAATCTATTTATTTGTACTTGGGACTAAAGAGGTATTTCTTAGCAAAGTGTCTCCAAATGCAAATATCAGCCACTCTTCACATGATCATGTTTTTATTTTATACAGTTTCCACTTGGATAAGCAAATGACTACCTTTCCCAGTCCTCATGTTTATAGGTAAGATCTGGCCACTGATTTATTCCCATTAGAGTATTGGTGATGATTATATCCCAGTAGAGTACTGGTAAAAATGATTTGTGCCACATGCATGCCACATTGTATACTTTCTCATCACTACTCATGTGTTTTCCCTACTCACATTATGGACATGTAAGCTGAGGAAAAGGGATGTTGTATGAGGAAAAGAACCTGAATTCTAAGGTCACAGCCTAGAAGAACAATAAAGCTTAAGATAGAGAGTCAGGGATATTTGCAATAGCTATGTATGAACTAGAAATAAAATTCTTGGGTTACACTAACATATTTGGGATTTAATTATTCCAATAAGACAATCCTAACACAGTTAGTATATACTTAGCAATGAGCAATGCCAGTCCACACTCTGTCTTGAGACAGATATTATAAACTTTTTCCCCTTAAATATTAGAAAGTGTAAAGAAATGGACCACTTCTTTTTGAACAGATATATTTGCCTTACCTCTCACTCTCTTATCCACCTCTAATAATATCTCTTCCATATTAATATACAGGGAATTAAAAAGGCTTGTCTCAATATTGGCTTTATTTGTATAATGAGAAGCTACTAATTCAGGGCCTATTTTTATAAAGAGCATGTAGAATATGTTTTATACCTTTACAACAGTTTCTTAAGTAATCAAATCATAAGATTTAATATGCAAAATTTTAATATATGCTTACATTGCTTTTTAAGTTTTTTTTTTCCATAGACACATCATGGAAAACTGAAATTGTGTCCTGCTTTATAAAACACTACAAGATAATAAAGAGACAAGTTAGCATAACTAAACTTTAGTTTAGTAAAAACATACTCTGCCCTAGCTATTTTGGCTTAGTGGATAGAGAATTAACCTGAGGACCAAAGAGTCCCAGGTTTGATTCCAGTCAAAGTCACATGCTCTAGGTTGCAGGCTCGATCCCCAGTAGGGGGCGTGCAGGAGGCAATTAACAATGATTCTCTTTATTGATGTTTCTATATCTCTCTCCCTCTCCCTTCCTCTCTGAAATCAACAAAAATATATTTAAAAAAACATACTCAATATATTAGATGTCCTAATAAAGTCACATATTAAATTACATTTTAATAGAATCAAGAAAACATAAAGAAAGTGAATTAAATCATGATAAAAGAACAAAGTTTTGACATTTTAGTTTTTGAAGCATGGTATTTAGCATTTCAACATGAGAGTCATGGTATTTATAAATGCTGGAGTTTACAAAAATTATTTTGGACTCCTTTCAGATCCACTGGTTTGCTGTAGGAGTAAGATAAGATATCAGTAATGTCATAGAGATGGTAGAGTTTATTAATAAAAATTGGTAATTAAATATCACATTTCATGTTTCTAAAAATATAAAATATAAAGTAAAGATAGAATGAGGCAGAAGATAATAAAATCTAAGAGGAAGTAAATTATTTGAAATTATGAATTCCTCAAGTTAGTAAAGGCTTGCCAATTTTGAAAACTTACCTAGTTGGTGTCAAGAACTATACTTTCCTTCATTAGGGCCATAGTATATGTGGAAAAAATGTCACAGTCAACTTTAAATAATTTGATAGCCAATTTATATGTACATTAGTAACATGTTCACAGGAAAAAACTTCCAATATCACCATCTTCCAATATGTGTCCTCTGTTATTAACATCAGTAACGATGCAATAAGCCCAGCTCATGTGGCTCATGGTTGAGCATTGACCTATGAACCAAGAGATAATGGTTGTAATTCTCAGTCAGGGATATGCCTGAGGACTGGATCCCCAATTAATGATTCTCTTTCATCAGTGATGTTTCTATCTCCATCTTCCTTCCTCTCTGAAATAAAATATATATATATATATATATATATATATATATATATATATATATATATATATTAAAAAATAACAGCACAATTAAAAGGAGAAGACAAAACAAAACAAAAAAAAAAGTGTGGTGAAGGTCTGGGATGGGGGACAAGTGCAGGGTGGAGGGAGGGTCAATGGGGAATTAAAGGAGGACATCTGTAATGCTTTCAACAATAAAGATAAATTGAAAAAAATAAAAAGAGAGAAATTAGGTGGAGATAAAAATGAAGATTATTCCACAAAACTAAAAAGCAACATAAGAAAATGTTAGAGAAAAATAGGCTATATATTATTTACTTTCAAAAATGCACTACATTACAATTGAGTGATAATTGTATCTTCTACCAGGAGAGGCAATATTAATTTGTTAGAGATATAACAGATGGAGACATAAGAGACCAAACAACTCTTTTGCAATTTGTAATCTAGAAGTATAGAGGGATAAAGTTAGAGGAGTACCAATGAGACTGAAAAAAGAAAAGGCATATTTTTTAATGTATCTCTTATTTTCCTCAATAGGGAAGACTTCAACATTACAAATGACATGGTTTTATTAGAAGAAAATTAATAAAATGGTAGTAAAGTCTGATGCACAATATTTTTTGTTAAATCCTCTTTGTGATCATATATTTTTTAAATTTTGTGCCACAGGAATGATATAGAAAACTATTACCTCATAAAATAAAATAAAATAAATTCTGCAAGATGTGTGGAGCTAAAGATATAAGCTATAATGACTTCACAAATATTATTTTAATGTAGTTTCAGCAATTTTTAAATCATCAAAATACATATATAATAGAATTACACACTTTGGTAAGCAAGTGCATTTTCTCTACATTGATAGGAGACACTATAAAATTAAAGAACACTTTTAAATTAGTGCTGCATAAATTTCCCTTGATTTTATAGCCAGGTGAAAAGCAAATGTGGTAGATAGTAAATTGAGCCTCCAAGATACAAAAAAATAATTAGAATAATTCTGCCAATTATTATGACTTTATAGAAACAATGTTAAATAGTATATTCAATATTTAATTGTCAATGTCAAATGGTTAATTTATAAAACAAAACACCTTTTCCACATGGCAGTGATCTACCACAAACTGATACAGGAGCAAGATAGCATTCTGCAATTTGAGATTTAAAAAACTATTAAAATAGGTGCTGATTGCCCTAACCAGTTTGGCTCAGTGGATAGAGCATCAGCCTGCAGACTCCAGAATCTCAGGTTCGATTCTGGTCAAGGGCATGTATCAAGGAGGCAGATGATCGGTGTTTCAAATTATCTATCCTCCCCCCGCCCTACTCTCTGTAAAAAAAATCAATAAAATATATATTTAAAAAATAAAATAGGTGCCAACAATTTCATTTTTGCTCACAGTACTTATTGCTGTCCCCCTACTCATTTACTAAGACATCAGAAAATAGATTTATCACAGTTGCCCTTTTTAAGACAATAATAATAAATTTAATTATGACAGCCCTGGCTCAGTTGGTTGGAACATCTTCCTGTGATCATGGGTTTGATTCCATGTCAGGACATATACCCAGTTGTGTGTTGGGTCCTATTTGGGACACATACAAGAGTTAACCAATCATGTTTCTCTTTCATTTCTCTCTCTCTCTCTCTCTTTCTCTCGCTCCTTCCCTCCCTCCCCCTCTTTTCTTGCCTATCTCAGAAACCAGTAAGCATGCCCTTGGGTGAAGGTTTTTTAAAAATTAATTATGTCAATTTATGTGTCATAATAAACTTTCAATTTTGTACAGTGATTTCTTTCATCACCACCCACATTATGGTGTCTTCTTGTTTTGATCCTATTTTAGCAGTTATGTGCCTTGTAGACATTACTTATTTTATTTTATGAGGTAATAGTTGTCTATACCATTACCTGTGGCACAAACTTCAAGAAATATATTATCACAAAGAGGATTTAACAAAAAACATTGTACAAAGTTCTGTTGGGTTTCATCTACTGAGGTAAAGAATTTGTTATATACAATGTAAAATCTAGCTATAACTCAGTTTTATCTTTTAAGAAATTTTCTGAGTGACATCAGCCTGGTCTATCCTCATTTATGCCAATTTTTCTTTCTAACCTTTCTATACACAGCTGCAGAATGTAGGCAACATACAAATGAGACATATTTAGAAAGAATACTTCATATTTCTCAGAATTTTCTAACTCATCTATAAGTAATATTTGCAATTTAGATATCATAGGCCTTGTGTAAGAATAAATGTGATAACTAGGTAAAACTCAGAAATAACACTTCCGTCATTTACCTTCTCAATCAATCTACAGTTTTGGTGATCTAAATTTGTTTACCTATTGAAAAGGACTATGGAAAAGAGACTAGCTAGAGGCTTTGTTATGATGGGCTTGAATACAATAAAGAAGAAGAAAACCTTTACTAAATTAGTTTTCCAACTTGACAAAATTTTAGATTTCTAAATAGCTATCATAATTTACATAAGTACAATATTGGATATACATATGAAAAAAACTAAAACCCAAGCAGGTTTAGGCAATGTAGGAAGCCATTATCTAGAAGTTGCATCTGAATTCAATAAAGAAAGCCATTTCAGATAGAGAAGAAAGAGATAAATAGATATTTTGAGAGAACTCAGTGGGGTTAAAAGTTATGCTGCAAATATAGATAAATATATCACATTAAACAGTTTCAATTTCCCTGTAAAAACAAGATAGATATAATTACACAAATAGTCAAATTTCACTGAGCATTTATTTACTATTTACCAACTTCTAGAATTACTAATGTTTTAAAATAACCTATGAGCTGGGTATTACATTATTCCCCCTTCATTAAAAGGAAAACTGAGGAGGAAGACAAATTCATTTACCTCTGGTGGCAAAAATCTTAATTTGTATCCATGCAGTCGGAATTCACAGACTATATATATAGTTTACACTGCAATACTATACCATTCTAAGAAGTCAAATTTTTATATTATGATGTGAAAGAATAAATAGGCCAAAGATACTGCCTCCTTATAAATACTTAGTAATGTTTAATAATTTAAGTCTTATTTTAGTTCAAAACCTAATGAACAGGATGAAGGTATTTTGAAATTACTGAATATGTCTTATTAAATAATATCTCATATTATATTTCATGCAATCAAATATTCTTTCAATAAACATTATTTAAACTTTTAGCATATATTCCATAGCTATTTATATTAGCTTTTATGATCCAATTTCTTCTTTTTTTTCGGGGGGAGGGGTCTCATGCTCTATTTATTTATTTATTTTTTATTGTGTTACATGTATACATATATCCCCATTGCCAGCTCCCTTCCAGTCATACCCCAACCCCCCAGTGTCTATGTTCATTGGTTATGTTTATATGCATGCATACATGTCCTCTGATTGATCTCTTATCCTCCCCACCTCTCCTTAAACTTCCTGCTATAATTTCACAGTCTCTTTGATGCTTTACTGCCTCTGAATCTATTCTTTTGTTCATCAGTTTATAATGTTCTTTATTATCCACAAATGAGTGGGATCATGTGGTGTTTCTCCTTCATTGACTGGCTTATTTCACTAAGCTTAAGGCTCTCCAGTTCCATCCAGGTTGCTGCAAATGGTAAGAATTCCTTCTTTTTAATGGAGGCATAGAATTCCATTGTGTAGATGTACCACAGTTTTCTGATCCACTCATCTGTTGACAGGCAGCTAGGCTGTATCCAAATTGTAGTGATTGTAAATTATGCTGCTATGAACATAGGTATGCATAAATCCTTTCTGATTGGTGTTTGTAATTTCTTAGGATAAATTCCTAAGAGTGGGATTACAGGGTCAAATGGGTGATCCATTTTTAGTTTTTTGAGGAAACTCCATACTGTTCTCCACAGTGGCTGCAAGAGTCTGCATTCCCACCAACAGTGCACAAGGGTTCCTTTTTCTCCGCATCCTTGCCAACACTTGTCATTTGTTGATTTGTTGATGATTGCCATTCTAACAGGTGTGAGATGGTATCGCATTGTTGTTTTGATTTGCATCTCTCAGATGATTAGTAACTTGGAACATCTTTTCATGTGTCTCTTGGCCTTCCTTCGGTCATATTTTGAAAAGGTTCTATTTAGGTCTATTGCCCATTTTTTTATTGGATCATTTATATTCCTTTTATTAAGTTGAATACACTGGCTGTAGATATTGGAGATTAAACCTTTATCAGTGATAACATTTGCAAATATGTTCTCCCATACAGTTGTCTTCCTGGTTGTTTTGTTGATGGTTCCTTTTTATGTAGTTTTGTTTGTTTATTTTTTCTTTAGCTTCTATTGCCTTTGGGGCAGTATCAGAGAAAAAGTTCTTTCGGCATATGTCTGAGATTGTGATGCCTGAGGAGTCCTCTAGTATTTTTATGGTTTCCCTTCTAATGTTTAAGTCCTGTATCCATTTTGATTTTATTTTTGTATTTGGTGTAAGTTGGTGGTCCAGTTTCATTTTTTTGCATGTATCTGTTCGATTTTCCCAATTCCATTTATTGAAGAGATTCTCTTTACTCCATTGAATGCTCATGCCTCCTTTGTCAAATACTGTTGAGCACAGTGGTTTGGGTAGATATCTGGGTTCTTGATTCTATTCCATTGGTCTATATGTCTGTTCTTGTGCCAGTACGAAGCTGTTTTGAGAACAGTTGCTTTGTAATATAGCTTGAAATCTGGTATTGAGATCCCACCTACTTTATTCTTCTTTCTCAGAATTGCTGTGGCTACTCGTGGTCTTTTTTGTTCCAGATGAATCTTTGAAGAGTTCTTTCTAGGTCTGTGAAATACGTCATTGGTATTATAATGGGTAGTGGATTGAATCTATAGATTTATTTAGGTAGTATGGACATTTTAATGATGTTGATTCTCCCAATCCATGAGCATGGTATGCTCTTCCATCTGTTAACATCTTCCTCTATCTCTTTTTTCAGTGGCCTGTAGTTTTCTACATATAGGTCTTCTACCTCTTTATATAGGTTTATTCCTAGGTATCTTAATTTTTTTTTGTGTGCAATAATAAATGGGACTGCTTTTTGAGTCTCTCTTTCTGTAATTTCACTATTAGTGTATGGAAATGCCACAGATTTCTTGGCGTTAATTTTGTGTCCTGCTATATTGCCGAATTCATTTATTAAGTCCATTGGTTTTGGGACGGAGTACTTTGGGTTTTTTATATACAGTATCATGCCATCTGCAAATAATGACAGCTTTACTTCTTCTTTTTGTTGTTGGTGTTTGCCAATTTAATTTTTTTACTTCATCTTCTTGTCTAATTGCAATGGCTAACACTTCCAGTATTATGTTGAACGGGAGAGGTGAGAATGCACATCTCTGTCTTGTTCCTGTTCTTAGGGGAAATGGTTTTAGTTTTTGCCCAGTGAGTATGATATTAGCTCTGAGTTTTTCATATATGGTTTTTATGATGTTGAGGTATGACCCTTCTATTCCCACTTTGCTGAGAGTTTTTATCAAGAAAGGGTGTTGGATTTTGTCAAATGCTTTTTCTGCATCAATTGATATGACTATGTGATTTTTATCTCTCAATTTGTTTATGTGATATATCACATTTATTGATTTGCAGATATTGTACCATCCCTGCATTCGTGGGAAGAATCCTACTTTGTCATGGTGTATGATCTTTCTGATGTACTGCTGGATACGATTTGGTAGAATTTTGTTGAGGATTTTGGCATCTATGTTCATGATAGATATTGGCCTATAATTCTTTTTCATTGTGTTGTCTTTATCTGGTTTTGGTATTAGGGTAATGCTGGCTTCATAGAGGGTGTTAGGAAGTGTTCCTTCTTCATGAATATTTTTGAATAGTATGAGGAGGATAGGTTTTAATTCTTCCTTGAATGTTTGGTAAAACTCTCCTGTGTAGCTATCTGGTCCTGGGCTTTTATTTGCTGGAAGCTTTTTGATGACCGCTTCAATTTCTTCCATAGTTATTGGACTATTGAGATGTTTAGTTTTTTCCTGATTGAGTTTTGGAAGGATATATTTTTCTAGGAATATGTCCATTTCTTGCGGGTTATCCAATTTGTTGGAATAGAGTTGTTCATGGTATTTTTTTTTTTTTAACAATCCTTTGTATTTCGGCGGGGTCTGTTGTTATTTATCCTCTTTCATTTCTGATTTTGTTTATTTGGGTCTTCTCTCTTTGCTTCTTGGTGAGCCTGGCTAGAGGTCCATCAACCTTGTTTATCCTTTCAAAGAACCAGCTCCTGCTCTTGTTGATCTTTTGAATCGTTTCTTTGGTCTCCATGTTGTTTATCTCTGATCTGATCTTTACTATTTCCTTCCTTCTGCTTACACTGAGATTTTCTTGTTGCTCTTTTTCTAGCTCTTTGAATTGTAGGGTTAGGTAATTTATTACCATTGTTTCCTGTTTTTGCAGTAGGCTTATAGGGCCATGAACTTCCCTCTCAAGACTGCTTTCAGTGTGTCCCATAAATTTTGTAGAAAATGCTTGATATGATTTCTATCTTCTTGAATTTGAAGAGACTTTTCTTCTGAACCAACATATGATCTATCTTTGAAAATGACCCATGTGCACTGGAGAAGTATGTATATTCTGTGGCTTTGGGGTGAAATGTTCTAAAGATGTCAATTAATTCCATCTGGTCTACTGAGTCCTTTAGGATTGATGTTTCTTTGCTGATTTTTTGTTTAGAGTATTTGTCCAGTGGTGACAGTGGGGCATTAAAGTCTCCTTCTATGATTGTATTGCTGTCAATCTCTCCCTTAATATGCTCCAGGAGTTTTTGTTTGTTTGTTTGTTTGTTTGTTTGTTTTTGTATTCAGGTGTTCCTATATTGGGTGCTTATATGTTTACCGGCATTATTTCTTCTTGTTGGATTGTTCTCTTTAGTATTATGAAGTGGCCTTCATTATCTCTTGTTATGTCCTTTACTTTGAGATCTAATTTGTCAGATATAAGTATTAAATTCCCAGCTTTTTTTCATTTCCATTTGCCTGAAATACCATCTTCCATCCCTTCACCCTCAATCTGTGTGCATCTCTTTTCCTGAGGTGGGTTTCTTGTTGACAGCAGATAAAGGATCATATTTTCTTATCCAATCCGTTACCCTATGTCTCTTGATTGGAGCATTTAATCCATTTACATTTAAAGTTTTTATTGATAGGTACTTATCTGTCGCCATTTTTAGTCTTTACCCCAGAGTTCCTTCTTTGCTTCCTATTTCTTTTTATTACACCAGACCCTGTAAGATTTCTTGCATTGCTGGTTTGGTGGTAATATATTCCCTTAGTCGTTTTTTGTCTATAAAGCCTCTGATTTCACCTTCAATTTTGATTGAAAACTTTGCAGGGTATAGTATTCTTGAATTCAGACCCTTCCTATTTATGACTTTGTATATTTCATTCCATTCCCTTCTGGACTGATGAGTTTCTGTAGAGAAATTAGTACCTAGTCTTATGGGGGTTCCTTTGTAGGTAACTTTCTGTTTCTCTCTGGCTGCTTTTAATATTCTTACTTTGTCATTGGTGTTTGCCAATTTAATTATAATGTGCCTTGGTGTTGGTTTTGTGGGGTTCATTTTGCTTGGGACTCTGTGAGCTTCTTGGATTTGTGTGGGTTTTTTCTTTCCTATATTGGGGAATTTTTCTGTCATTTCTTCAAACATGTTCTCTAATCCTTGCTCAGTTTCCACTCTTTTTAGAACCCCAATTTTACGGGTGTTGTTTTGTTTCATGTTATCCCAAAGTTCCCTTAGGCTCTCCTCTTACTTTTCAATATTTTTTTCTAGAAGCTGCTATACTTGGTTATTTTTCCTACCTTGTCTTCCAGCTCACTGATGCAGTTCTCTGCTTCTTATAGTCTACTTTTAATGTTTTCTATTGAGTTCTTTATAGCAGTGATGTCATTTTTCATTTTTTCTTTATTATTCTGAATTTCTTCTTGCCTATTCTTCATTTCCTCTTGGCTCTTACTCACATTGCTGATTTTGTCTTCCATTCTTCACATCTACCTTATGATCATTTCTTTGAACTTTTTCTCTGGCAGGCTTATTTCTACTTCTATTTCATTTACTTCCTTTTCTGGTGATACCTGCCTTTCTGTCATATGCGGGCTGTTTCTACCTCTGCCCATGGTCTTTCTTCTCTGGGTGTCTGGTTCTGTAGTTCTCTTTCCTATGTTGATTCAAAGGCACAAACTGCAACACAACCAGATACAACACACAAGGCCCTGAATAGAAATGTATTCATGATTTTAATAATCACAAATAAGGTGACCACCAATGAAAGAGAAATTAGGGTTAAGTAGAGAAAGAAGAAGAGGAAATTGAGGAAAAAAGAAAGGAAAGAATTGCCAAAATCAAATTGGAAGGGAGAAAAATAAGGAAATAAATAAATAAATGAACAAAAGAAATAACAAAAATAAATAAAAAGGAGAGGAAGAAGAAGAAAAGAGAAAGAGAAAAAGAATCAGAAAGAAAAGAAAGAGGATAAGAGAGAAAAGGGGAAAAAAATATAGATGTCAGGTGAAAACTCCAATGGAACAGTCACTAATCCCAACAAATGCTGGCATCCAATACCTGGAGATTTATACAAATTAGAAATAACAACTGGTATCAAAGGAGGTGAGGGAAAAGAGAGGTCAAAAACAAACCAAAACAAAACAAAGCATACAAAAAACAAAATAAAACAAGTAGAATAAGCTAAAACACTCTCACAAAAAAAAGTACAAAAAATCAATATAATCACCATTCAGGCAAACAGCAACAAAAGGACATAGAGAAAAACAACTTTTTGGATAGTGAAGACAAGAAGAGAGAGATTTGTATGGACTTGGAGTAGTGGATTTGAAATTAGATGTGTAAGTGGGGTGAAATTTTAACCAGGTAAAGAGAAAGAATAGGGAAAATCTAAAGTTGGAAAAGGGAAAGAGAAAGAAGACAACAAAATGGGGAAAGTTAGGAGGAAAGTGTTGGCATAAAGGTAGAGTTGAGATAGAGTAAAATTACGCTAAAGGAAATATGAAAATAGAATGTAGAACTCTAATCCCGAAGTAAAAAAAAAAAACAAGAAACAGAATGACACCTGTTTTTTTCCAAAAAGGTAAAATAGTAGTAGTAATAATAGTAGTTGAAAACAAAAATATAATAATTAAAAAGGTAAAATCAATTGAGGAGGAAAGAAAAAATAATTTTAATTAAAATATGCAAAAATAAAAAAATTAAAATTAAAAAAAAAAGAAAAAAAATAGAATGGTCATTCACTTCCACTATTATTTTGTTTGGCACTCCTGTTTCCCAGTAGGGGGGGTATTGCAGTTCCCTGTGTTCCACTGATGAGTTGTGTTTTAATCTCTTTATTTTTTTTGTGGTTACGCGAGAGTCAATTTGTGTGTCATCCACTGGGTAGCAGTGTTTTGGAATTGACCTCTGAGACAAAGCACAGGACCTCTCTAGGCTGTGCTCAGATCCTGCTACTCTGTAGTTCTCAAAAACGGTTTGTGGGGATTTTGTAGCCGGGACCCTATAATAACTCCCAGGCTGTCCTTCTGCCTCAGATCAAAATGAATTGTTTTCTAGAGCTCTCCTCTGTCAACAGCTCCAAGAGTTTGCTTCCACACTTAGGGAATCATGCCCTGCTTCACATCCACGGATCTCTCCTGAAGCAGCTTTGCCGCAGCCCAGTTCCCACAGTGTGCGCGTCTCTGTTCTGTGGGACAAAAGACCTTACCTTATCCTAGGCGAAATCTGACCTTTCCATGTGCCATGTGGATCTCCTCTGAGTCTGCATGTCTGAACTGATTGGAGAGCGGTGTTCTGGGTCCCCTGGCTGTTCGGTGGGTGCTGCAGCTGCAGCTTTCAGACCACCGCTGACATCCATCTCCCTCTGCAAGGTGGCAGGGTCTCCGCGTTCATGCTAGTGGCTCTGGCGGACAAAAACCCCGTGGCAGTGGGGCTGCCTGGTCACGAGAGCCCCGTCCAGCAGTCCCCCTTCTTCTCCTGGAGGATAACTGACTCTTAACTTGCCAACAAACACTCCCAGTGCAACTTTCAGCTGCTCTCTCTCCTTCTGCCCAGCGACAAAGCTCCAGATGCCTCTGTCTATTCCGCCGCCATTTTTCTTCTTCTCAATCCGATTTCTTTATAAGTGTTTTAGCTATCATTGTTAGACACGTAGGTTTTTATGTATTCAAAACATTCCACAGTATATCATAATTGAATATCTAAAATAAAATGAAAATTTACCTATGCTCTGGCCTTAAAGGTGCTTGAGTCCATGATCTAAAACAAGTAGAATAGGTTTTGGAATCTGACTTGGCTAGATTCAAATCCCAAACCTACTACTTATTCAGTCTGACTATGATTGTGACTATGGTAGATCATTAACTTCATTTGATGTCAAATTTTCTTATTTCTAACCTGCAATTACTAATACTTCACTGATATGGTAAGGAATATAAGATGTAGTATTAAATTGCATAATATACATTATAAGATATAATTTTTAAAAATTAGTGCACCCGTTATTCTTGCTGTTCTTGTTGCTGTCATCATTGTTGACTAGCCCAGCTTTCTTCCAAAGTCACTCATCCCAGCTACTTTAGTCATTGATAATCACTTATTGCCAGATTTTCTATGTTAATGTGAAAAGTCAATTTTTTTAAAGTAACCTCTATTTAAGCTCTTCTACCAGTGACTATTAACTAGTACAGTCAAATGACCATGTGATATATGTCATTTCCAGACACCTTCAGGGGTGATGCTCTTGTGGAATGGCTTTGTATCTAGTTTCCTTAGCATAATGATGAACTTGAAGCAAAATATTCTTGACACTTAAGTAGGAGAGATTTTTTTTCAGCTATTCTAATATAAGAATAATATATTTAAGAAGCTGAGTGCTGTCAGTTGAATCTAATTGGCTGAATTTTATTTTTTAGGTGGAAGGAGGTGCTAAGACTGACATATTCTAGTAGATATGATGCTATGCTGGGTTTTATCTTGGATACTTATTAGTTTTCAGATAGTTTTCAAATATTTCTCAGTTTTGAATGTTCCCAGAGATCCAATCAAATGTTGCTGGCTAATAGGATTGAAAAGAGGAAAGACAAACATTGTCTGCTTTGCTTTTCTATCAAAATTTTGAGCCCTATAATTTCCCTAAGAATTTGGGTTTTAAATGAACATCTGGAATTAACAAATGGAAGAAAAACATGTAGGTTTAATTTTTAATCTTTCCTTCCCAAATTTAAATCTTATCAAAAATCTTTTTCACTTAGTATCATTACTAGTCTTGCTTACAAGTATTTTTAATGAAGGTTTTAGTCTTGAATAAATTTGCATATAATTCTTCTATAAAAGTATTAAAGTCTTTTTAGATTATTTTAGTTTCCCAAATATTTAATACAAAAGGTATATATATATATATATATATATATATATGTATATATATATATATGAGCATATGTATGCACACACATATAACTTTATCTGTATTTACACAAAATATGCTTTTTTAATTGGTTATTTTTATTTCTCTTTTATCTTATCCAAAATCCTGCTTATTTTTTGTTTTATATTCTCATTCATATACTTTCTCTCATGTTTCTAGTTCATTATACTTATTGCAACTATCTTAAAGCTGCTATGTAAGTTCTTAAAACTGGCCTCTTAGAAACAGGGACTTCTTCCAAAAATCAGTCATTAGTTTGTATTTAAAATATCTCACTTGATATCACTGAAATTCCAATTCTTAATTTAGTTTAGGATTCAGTTATAATATATAGCATTATTCATTCATAAGTAAAAGGGAATAATCTAAATGCTATATTCAAAGCACCAGTGTTTCTTCAGATCAATGGCACCTCCCAAAAGTGAAGTGCTAAATTTCAAATATAATTTAACCAATGCAATAATGCATAGAGGTTATGTTTCCTGTGTTAGACTAGCAGGATGGTCAATAGGAACCTAAAGGATAACATTCATTGCTTTAGCAAAATTAAAGGTCTGACTCTCAATACTGCAGGTACATAAACTTGATTCTGTCAACATACAGAGTGTGCCCATCTCTCAGGACCAGATATGAATCAAGCTCATGCAACTAATGATAAAAGTAGAAGCTCAATCATTCTGTGGATAAAATGTGATGGGATTTTTAATCCTCCTTTTGGCTATCACTCATTGGTTTTTACTTTTAATCAAATAATCCCTTTAATCTTACTATAAATGCAATTTCTTTCACAGTATAGTTTTCTAGCAGCTATAAATTGGTGAATAAAATCAGGGCATCCCCAACTTTATTTCCCATCCTTTCTGAATGTTTTCAGCATTTACGAGCCAAGTTTCTCAGCAACTTTTTTTCCATATGCCCAAATCTCTTCAGACAGAAAGGAAAAAAGATTAACACACTAAGTAAAAAGTAAAAAAATAAGCAAACTTGCCAGAAACCAAACATTGTCTCACTATGAACAGGAGACCAGAAGGCTGGTCAACCTTAACTGAAAGGTCAGAGCTATTCACTCACAGTTTAGATGAAACATTGTTAGCTGAAGAAGCCTCTAGCTGTTTGTTTCATGTTAATTTATGTTATTGTAATTCCCTGCCTAAAGGCTGTGAATGTGCCCCAAAGCCTTAATAAAAGGGAGAAAAAGGCCAGAACAAGTGGTAGTCCTTTCCACTAGAGGAAGGCTCCCGCCTGGCCTCCCAATATCACCAAATTAATATTTTCTAGTCTCTCTTTTCGTTTGCGTGAGGCCTCTTTCAGAACCCGAACCCTGAACCGGGAACCCTGAACCACGGGGGACATGGAAAGGGGATCCCACATCTGGCGCCCAACAAGGACAAGGAAAGAGGTGCCCACATCTGGCGCCTGACTGCTGGGATGTCTGGAGGAGAAGGTATTATTCGCCTAAGAGCGAAGGAAGGAAAATTCACCAAGGAAAATGGTGAGGGAAAATTCACCTAGGAAAAGGTGAGGGGAATTCAACATATGCAAAGCCCACGGATTAATTGCAGAGTCGAGATCTGTAAGTAGGGTGGGAACATCTTTTGCAGCCAGGCTAATGGGGAAGAATTAGGTTATAAATATACAGTAAACTTTATTATAGACTTTTGGTTTGCATGCTTAAATAATGTGGTTTCTTGTTCAAATTAAAATTTTAGTTTGCATTTGGAATCTGAAATCTGTAGCAAGTGAAACTCCACTGCTGAAACCACCTCTGGTGTGGAGAAATTCAAAGGTGGCAGAAGAGGGCAAGGCTATCTGCTCTCATGCAATGAAATTACTGGTTTAATTTAAAAATTATAAGAGAACTCCAGGGGAATGCAAATTTTGGCCAAATTAGAGGCTAGTTATTACTTTGGAAAGCGAAAAGAAAAACAAAATTAAGATCTGTCTTTATCTTTTAAGCATGAAAAGAAATTCGGACAGATCTGTTACTGATGCTTTCCCCTGAAGTAAGCAGGATGTGGGGGGAAGGGAGAGACACATGGCAATCCAATATGATAGTCTAATCTCCCAGTATACTAAAGTCTCCTTTCTCACCATGAAAAAGTTTTAAAAATTTAGAGATGTGTCTGGAATTTTTGTACTCCTGAGGAGAGAAGCTCGGCTTAAAAAGAAATGCACGCAATTGTGCACCTTTTTGGACATATTAGACAGGGTTTTAAGCTGGAATCTCTCCGCAAAAGCTGCAGACAAAGAAAAACCCAGAAATGGTCTTTGTTTTTTAAGAAAAATGGCATAAAGGAACCTAAAGGATAAGATTATGTGTTATTAATCAAGGTTTTTCAGCTAAATGCAAATTAAATTGGGAGAAAATAAAATAAAATTTCTCTAATAATTAGAAATTCAAAATACATTGTTGATTGGTCTAATAAAAAAGGATTAATTCTGTGATTTCCAACTGAAAATTTTAATATAAAAAGTTTAAAGATATAATTGATATGTTAAGATAATTATAAAAAGTATTATAATCTTTAAATCATATATGAATATATATATTTGATGTTTTTTTTTCCATGTTAAAATTTCAAGGCTTTAACAGAGATGATTCTTGGAAAGTTCCATGGGCCCGAAGTAATACAAGAAATTTGTTCTCTCTTCTTAAAAGGAAACTTTTTAAATTTAACCGATCTAATATACTTGAAATTGCATGGAAAGCCTTATCAAATAAGAATTAATAACTATATTTTAAATGTTGTGAAGGTTTTGGCCTCTAAGAAGGACAAAAAGTAGCACTCTAGGAAGAGGCATAAACACTTAGCCTCTGAGAGATCCAGTTTCTTGGTGTCCTAGATGTCAGAGAGGTAACCATTGGGCCAGACAATGTAAATCGAAATTTCATAGAAATGGGCAGCCTCTAAATCAAAATACAGGGTATGGTCAAGTGCCGGGAAATGGCCAGAGGGATTCCCCCAGCCCCGTTATTAATAGGGGAAACCTGCCCTGCAAGGCCCAGAGTGGATTCCCTCATCAGAGTAACTCCAGCATGAGCAGGCCTGGATCTCAATAGCACTATAGCGGTCACTTTGACTCGCGATATTGCTCAGCAAGCTATTCCTACTGGAATTAGGGGTCCTATGTCACCAGGAACTTTAGGATTAATCTTAGGGAGGAGGACAAGCCAAACAACAAACAGTCTGGAGGCCACCTGGAGCATGGTAAAGACGCCTAAGAACGTCTTTCTTGCAATGCCAGCAGTTATCAGCTGTACCTGGGGCACATGGGGAAGTATTTTGGACTTATATTCCTGACCCTTCATGGGTAAGAACCCTTAGGTGCGCTGATTCCCCTGCCTCTTGTAGCCTCTAAGAAGGGCAAAATTAAGTAACTAAATATTTCTTAAAATTCCAACATTAGAATTTAAAATGACAAAAAGCCCATAGCCACCTGTATTCTTAAGCTAGAGGTGGGACAACATTTGTGGCTTGTGAATCAGACATAAACATTTACTAAATTTGTTTGTCTTTTAAGTTAAGATACCTACTTTAATTAATAAATTAGCCTTTGAAATAAAAATCAAGGTTTTCAGCTAAATAAAAAAGCCAATGTCTTTGTAAGCAATTTAATTAAGTATTCTAATAAAGTAACTAAAACCTTGTCTATACAAAAAGAAATTGATAGCCAGTTTGAAATTGAATTGCCATGGCCTAGAACAAAGAATATCCTTACATGATATTATTCTACGATGTCATTATAATTTTTTGACAAATACCCCAAACAAACTTACAATAAATTCTTTGAATGTTTGGTAGCAATTTTAAAAATAACATGAAAGGAATTAAGGCAGTGATAAGGCACTTGAGCATTCTATATTGGCTTTTCTTCCTCTTTTTGCAAAGAGAGACCCTCCCACAGCTGTCGCCTGAGCTTTCTGTTCATGCTGAGGTTGAAGCCTTGTGATAGCTGGTACCATGAATCTGTCTCTCACCCAGTGGTGCGAGCTGGACCCTCCCTAGAGAAGAAACCTGGGTTCCCTGAGATATGTTATCAGTGCTGAGACCCTGCCAGCAGGCGAGGGGATCCCAAAGCAGGTACTGGGCATGGAGGTCACAAGGGCATCGGCTACCAAGGAGATGAAACTGAACCTCACATCAACCTGCTTGGCCCCAGAGGATGGCTGGTAGCCAGAGACGGGTAAGATTCCTCCAGGAAGGAACAACCTAAGACAGGCATAGTCTCAGAGGGGCCATCAGGAAAAAACTTGGGGATCAACAGAGGTGAGGCACAGATCCTCACCCCCCCCCAACATTGCAGGGGCTTAAACCTTCGCCCCTTCTGATGGAGGTCTCCTGCCCCATGGCTGCTTCACTTCCCACGCCCAGCTCAGATTGGGTGACAGACAGAGATTTGGCCCAGCTCAGTTCAGGACATAGGTGACAGACAAAGATTTGTGCAGCTCAGATCGGGACCCAGCAACAGACAGAGACTTGGCCGACAGCTGCCCTTTATTCTAAATTCAGCCTAACACCAAGAATGCTCAGGGCTTACTCAAGAATGCAAATAATCTTTTCCACTAATATTTACAGGATAAAACTAAGATTGTTGTTAGAATATTAAATTTGACAATAAAATAGTAGTCCAGTTTTCAAATCAATTTAATTGGCTAATTGGAATAAGTGAATATTCAAGAAAATTTAATTGTACTGGAAAAAAGTTATTCCTAAAGTATTAACAAAAATTTGTATTAGTAGTTTATTGCATGGTAAAATTACTTAACATGCAATAAACATAAAGCAGTCATATTTGCACTCCTAATAATTAAATTTAAAAAGGGGGGGGGGGATAGTACAGTAATATTATGTAAGGAAAAGTATCCTGTAAGCAAATTACATCTAGGAATTTTTTTTTTTTACTTAACAGCAAGACACCCATGAAAAACATACATAGTATTAAAATAAGCCAAAAGAAAAATCATTTGGGCAAAAATAAAAAGGATCCAAAGTCAAATTTATAAAAAAAATTCCTTTACTAACTTTTGGTCGAAAATGTTTGTATATTTCAGAAAAACAGCTCCAAGATCATGTGAATTCCTACAACAGAGAATGTTCTAGCTATGAAAACAAGAGGAGAAACAGTCCAGAGATGGAAGATGCTGATGACGCCTTGCCATCCTAGCAGTCAGCAGCTGTGCATCGATGCAGGTTGCCCAGAACCAAACCAAAGAGGGTTGGACCAGCATTGCCACCATTTGTCCACCATCCAGAACTGAAATATCATTTCTAACATGTCCACTCAAAAAACTGTTGGACATTGAAACTGGGACTCAAAGGACTATTGGCCCAGAAAGAAGCTTACTACAGACTTATTAATTTACCTCTTAGCATAGCCAGTGTTGCTTGTCTTATTTTTTGTTCTTAATGTTTATTTCTAATCTGCAGATGCAAGATTTTTTAGAGGAAAGAAAACGGGGGAGATGCCGGAAACCAAACATTGTCTCACTGTGAACAGGAGACCAGAAGACTGGTCAACCTTAACTACTCTGAAAGGTCAGAGCTAATCACGCACTCACTGTTTAGTTGAAACATTGTTAGCTGAAGAAGCCTCTACCTGTTTGTTTCATGTTAATTTCTGTTATTGTAATTCCCTGCCTAAAGGCTGTGGGTGTGTCCCACATGATCCATGATTTCCAACCTCCATTTCCCATTATGTCTGCAAAAGGATTGACTGGAAAAATGCTCCTATAGGACTATAAAAATTGACACCAGCTTTTCCAAGGTCAGAGAGTACCTGTAATAAAATTTGTGCCAAAGAGAAATAGGAATCCTTGATGCCCTGATGCCAATTGAGTGAGACTAAAAGTGACCAGTGAATCAAACACCACCTATTTCACCAGGAAAAGCTTCAAACAATTCATACTTGTGTCCATTTAAAAAAGGTTGATGCAAAATAAACTCCAAATGGATACAGGACTTAAACATAACATAGGAAACCATAAAAATTCTAGAGGAATCCACAGGCAGCACAATCTCAGACATATGCCAAAAAAATGTTTTCAATAATACTGCTCCAGGGGCAATGGAAGCTAAAGAAAAAACAAATGGGACTACATCAAAATAAAAAGCTGTTGCACAGCAAAAGAAACCATCAACAAAACAACAAGAAAGCCCACTGTATGGGAGAATATATTTGCAAATGGTATCACTGATAAAAGTTTGATCTCTAACATCTACAGCCAACTTATACAACTTAATAAAAGGAAGATGAGCGATCCAATAAAAAAATGGGCAATGGACCTAAATAGAACCTCTTCAAAAGACGACAGAAGTAAGGCCAAGAGACACATGAAAACATGCTCAAAGTCGCTAATTATCCAATGCAAATCAAAACGACAATGCAATACTATCTCACACCTGTCAGAATGGCAATCATCAACAAATCAACAAACGACAAGTGTTGGCGAGGATGCGGAGAAAAAGGAATCCTTGTGCACTGTTGGTGGGAATGCAGACTGGCACAGCCATTGTGGAGAACAGTATGGAGTTTCCTCAAAAAACTAAAAAAGGAACTCCCATTTGACCCAGTAATCCCACTCTTAGGAATATATCCTAAGAAACTAGAAACACCAATCAGAAAGAATTTATGCACCCCTATGTTCATAGCAGCACAATTTACAATAGCTACAATTTGGAAACAGTGTAGGTGCCCGTCAGCAGATGAGTGGATCAGAAAATGGTGGTACATCTACACAATGGAATTCTATGCTGCCATAAAAGAAGGGATTCTTACCATTTGCAGCAACCTGGATGGAACTGGAGAGCCTTATGCTAAGTGAAATAAGCCAGTCAATGAAGGATAAACACCACATGATCTCACTCATTTGTGGATAATAAAGAACATCATAAACGGATGAACAAAAAGATAGATACAGAGGCAGTAAAGAATCAAAAAGACTGTCAAATTACGGCAGGAAGGTTAGAGAGAGGTTAGAGAAGGTTAGAGAGATCAACCAAAGGACTTGTATGCATGCATATAAGCATAACCAATGAACACAAGACACTGTGGGGTTAGGGTATGCCTGGAAAGGGGGGTGGGGCAATGGGAAGATATGTATACATGTAATACATTAATTTTAAAAAATTGAATAAATAAATGCCTTTGGAAATGACTTTGCAAGAAAGATTTTCCAAACTGGGACAATTTTGGGAACTTTGAACAAAATTAATACCTATGCCAGGATCATAGGTAAATATGGGAGTTTCCTGGGAATAGCTGAGATGTATGGCTCACGCATAGGAGTTTCTAAGGACAGTCTTTAAATTGGGATTCAACATTAGCCTTTTTAATTTATTTATTTACTTAAAAGCAGCAAGAGAAAGGCAGTTAGTTACCTACAGGGGAGCACCCATATGACTGTCAGCTTATTTCTCAATAGAAACTTTTCAGATCAGAAGAGAGTGGCAAGAAATATTCAAAGTGATAAATAGTAAGGACCTACAACCAAGATTACTCTATCCAGCAAAGCTTTCATTTAGAATTGAGGGTTCAAACAAGAAAAATTTGAAAGAGTTCATCACCAAACCAGTATTATATGAAATTTTTAAAGGGTATTATAGAAGAAAATGGAGAAGGAGAAGGATGAGAAGAAGGAGGAGGAGAATAGATAAAAATATGAACAAAAAAATAGCAACAAATACATATCATCAATTGAATCTAAAAATCAAAATAAACAAGAAATCTAATAAAATAAATGAGTAAATAAAACAGAAATAGAAGCATGGAAGTGTGGAACAGAATGACAAATCTCAGAGGGAAGGAGGAGAGAGTGCGGGAAGAGATTACCCAAAGATCTTACTTACCTGTGGACACAAAAAATATGGTGGTGAAGGCCTGACATGGGATGGGAATTGAGTGGAGAGGAGCAATGGGGGGTGGAGGGGAAGTGGGATATCTGTAATACTCTCAACAATAATTTTTTAAAAAATACTTAGAAGAGAAAAATCTATATATTATTGTACCAAATTTCCAAGATAAAGAAAAAATCCATTTAAAGCAATCAATTTGCTATTTTTAACACTATGCAGAATATAGTTATTGCTTTGATTATACAATTTTAAATAAAATGTTAAAACTAGTGACATATGTGGGTGGGTGCTTAATTTTTTCCCCTTATATTACCTCTTAAGCAATTTTCAAATATTAAGGCTAAAAATGGATTGTCTTCATTGGTAGCTGTTTAGTTGTAGGCGAATGATTGATAGTAATATCCTAAAAAAGAATCTCCAGAAAGTGAAATAACTGCCAAATAGTTGAGCAAGAAGTGGAGAAGAGAAAGAAAGAGACAGTTAATGGGGTGCACAAAGTCTGAGAGGAAGCATTAATTATATAACCAGATCTATCGTATTTCCTATAAGTGTGTAATAAGGTTGCATTAACCTCCTTTATAAGACAGGAGTTGACTAGGCACGCTACTCATTTATCTCTCCTTCACTAACATATTTGTCTTCTTTCTCCCTAAATTTAATTAATGATCAATATGATGTAGCTATGGGGATATTGACTTGGTTTTCCTATGGTCTCAGAGAATAAGCCTTAATGATATTTTGGTCATATATAATTCTTAAAATAATAATGTTAAAGACTTAACACATCATTTCAAGTACGTAAGTCTATTAAAAACACATTTTAATAAAGTTGCTGTTTCTGTAAATTACCATATACATTCTCCTAAGTTATTGAAACTTGATTACATAATATTGCATTTTCTTATTAGGATCATCACTAAATAACCAGGCAATTCTATTCTATATCTATGCTCAAAGTTAAACAGATGTAAATTGGGGTATATTACATCAACTGCTTTTACTTCAAGCACACTCAAATTTCAGGTCTGTAATAGACATATATTTTATTTCAATAATCCTTTATTTTATATTTCTCCCATCCCTCTGACTTTCTTTCTCTTTTTCTTTGTTGTTTTAATGTTTTGTTTTATTTTGTTTTTCAAAATGTTTAACAGTGCCATAAACTTAGGATCAGAATCAAATCAAGGAGTTATTAAGAACTAAAACCTGGGAATAAAAACTGTCCCTTTTCTTTGTTATATCCTTTCAGCATCTAGCTTATGAATGATAGGGCCGTAATATGCTGACTTAAATTTCAGAAAAAAAGCTATGCATATAAATACTGATAATAAGCAAGTTAGAGTTTCATGTTTCTTCAGATTCATTTTTTATAGTAGTCCATACACTTACAGCCTGAATTTCCAATGTTGGCGATATAGAAAAAAATACCCTAATGAGATTCTCTGTCAACATATGTATTGCCTAATCTATCCCTGGGACCTCTCAAAAAGCTAGATCAAGGTTATGCAGAAACAGAAGTCAAAATTGGTCTGTAAGAAACCAAATCTTCGGATAGAGATACATTTTCTTAAGGTGAATTCTTACCTTATACCAAGCAAAAGCCTGGGACCATCTGAGTGCATTAAGCTTGCATAACAATACAGGTAGTAAGACTACTGACCTTAACAAAGTATACCCTCTAGGACAGGGGTAGTAAACCATTTTTCTGCCAAGGGCATTTAGATATTTATAACATCATTCACAAGGACACAAAGTTGTCAACCTAAAATTTACCCTGCTATATTTGGCCAAACATTTAATTAACTCACCCCAATGGCTTGGCAGGGCCTGACCAAATGATTTTCTGGGCCTTATACAGCCTGCTGGCTGGACCTTTTCCACCTTTGCTCTAGGACAGTGGTTCTGAACCTTTTTAATGCCTTGACCCTTTACTACAGGTCTTCCTGTTGTGGTGACCCCCAACCATAAAATTATTTTCATTGCTGCTACTTCATAACTGTAATTTTGCTACTGTTAATGAATCATAATGCAAATACCTGTATTTTCCGATGGCTTTAGTCGACTCCTGTGTTTTGGTCATTTGACCCCCACCGGGGTCGCGACCCACAGGATGAGGACCACTGTTCTAGGAGAAAGACAGCTTTTGAAATAGGCTGTTTTAAGTAATCCAGTGTCTTACTATTCAATTAATATTTCCCAGGAACAATAGTGGGATCCTTTAGGCCCTTATTCTAATCCAAAACCACTAGGTTTTGACCAATTTCATTCCCTGAAATCTATTCAACTCCTGAAACTATGAGATCAGAAGCTAAACTTTTCATAATCTTAACATAACTGACATACAAAATTATTTTATGTTGTAGCCCTCAAGAGAACTTATCCTGCTTAATGAACTTGAATACTGGCAACCCACTTGGTAAAATGTGGACAAATTAACACTCTGTCTGGATCTGACCTCTTGACCTGTTCCATTAAATTAAGTTAGTTATTTCCTACTGAATACAACTCTGAAATTAGAGATAATCTCTGATATCTTTCACTCAGCCATTGATAAACAAAACTAAAGGTCTATATAGTTAAACTTAACCATGACTGTTTAGAAACTTCAGTGTATTTGATTTTGAAGAAAAATTATATTACAAAGAAGTTTGGCTGAGAACTGATATATTTCTATTCAGATCAAACTACATATCTAATTGAAGACAAATATTATCATAAAAGTATTTAATTAATTTTGAAGGAGAAAAAATATTTTAAGAGGTAGCTGAGGGTAGATATGTTTTTTATAAGAACAACTTAAATCACTGTTTTGGTGGACAACAGGGGTTGAAAGGTTCCTTACTATTTGCTACCTACTGTATTGAAACTTGGATGCTTATAACTATCATCATATATGTGATATTTTAAAAAAACTAAAGCATTAGCATTTTAAGTGATCAAAATCAACTCAGAGATGGAAATAATATTATTTAAAGATAAAGAAATTAAAGACCTACTAATTCTTTTTTCTGGGCTACATTCAGTCACTATTCTCAAACAATTTTTTAAAGCAATGGGATATTGGGCACTAATTACATATGACATATAAATGAGTGCAACAATTCTTAAAAAAAAAAAAACAGAAATGAGGAAGAAATGAAGAAAGAGACATCATTTCATCTCAAGAAAAATCATTATTATGTCCTTCCTCTTCTAAAAAGCACAGAAAAGACTTCAATGAGAGGGTCTGAAGAGGCTAAGGAGGGGCTTTGATATGCATTATCTGACTACAAAGGTAAAGGGATTAAGTTGGAAATAAAAAGAAACTATTAAAATACTACAAAAAAATGCAATAAAATGAGTGACCAAAAACTTCAAAGCAAAAAGTCTAAATAATGAAAAAAAAATACAATATTTATTTTAAGTTAAAATGGATAAAAATAGATTTATTATATGCAATGACCAGGAGACCCACAGTTTCCAGAGCAATCCTACTTGGGAGCTGGCATGGAAGTCAAACTACCTGGGTTTTCATCCAAATATTATATCATATTAGCTAAGGAAACTCTAACAAGATATACATATATGTGTGTATATATTACATATACACATATTCCTCTGCATACCTCATGGAACAATTTTTAAAAGATTGAGTTTGCAAAACAAAAAAGAAAAAAAAATTTGCAATAGCTACAATTTGGAAACAGCCTAGGTGCCCGTCAGCAGATGAGTGGATCATAAAACTATGGTACATCTACACCATGGAATTCTATGCTGCCATTAAAAAGAAGGAATTCTTACCATTTGCAGCAACCTAGGTGGAACTGGAGAGCCTTACGCTTAGTGAAATAAGCCAGTCAATGAAGGAGAAACACCACATGATCTCACTCATTTGTGGATAATAAAGAATATTATAAACTGATTAACAAAAAGATAGATACAGAGGCAATAAAGCATCAAAGAGACTGTCAAATTACAGCAGAAGGTTAGGGAGAGGTGGGGTAGATAATAGATCAACCGAAGGACTTGTATGCATGCATATAAGCATAACCAATGGAGAGAAAACACTGGGGGGTTAGGATATACCTGGGAGGCGGGGACAATGAGAAGATATGTGTATATGTAACACATTAATTAAAAAAATTAAAAAGAAAAAAATCATGCCAGCAAAATAAAAAAATTACTGACTCATAGTCATATTCATATTTGTGACTTTGTATAAATACTTTATAAATCTATCAGATTTTCCTTTTTAGAAATTAATATGTGAAAATAAAGCACAAGAAGTTGGGGTAATGCCTTGGTTTTAAGATTCACTGTTCCTATTTAGCATTTCAAAGTAAGACCTATTTAATAACTTTCCCATCACCTAAACACAAAACTCATAATGTCCAATCAAAAATTAACATAGTTTGTGTGAGAACATCACACAACACATCAGACCTCTCTAGGAGCATCACCTGAGGAGCTGTTAATGAGCAGGCATCTGAGAACATGCTTGACCTTGTTTCTCTAGATAGAGGGGAAAGACACAAAGAGGGCATAAAGAATATTAACCAAGGGGAAATAACATAAAGAGGGCAAAAGGAATGTTAACTAAGGCAGATATGATTTAGAAAAGTTATGTATAAATTCAGCTTCCCAACAAAGAACAGATTTTTGCAATGACCATATAAAGAGAACCATATTTGGCATTCAAATAACTAAAGAAGACCTAGGAACTCTATCTCATGGCATAAGTACATAGAGACAATAACAACTATTCATGTATATATGCGTGTCTAGTTCCTTGGACTATTATGTAATATACTAGAGGCCTGGTGCACAAAATTCAGGCACTGGGGTGGAGTATTCCTCAGCCCAGCCTGCACCCTCTCATAATCCATGATCCTTCAGGAGATGTCTGACTGCCGGTTTAGGCTCACACAGGGACCCAGATTGTGAGAAGGATGTCTGACTGCTGGTTTAGGCCTGATCCCCATGGGCCAGCCTGTGGGGATTGGGCCTAAACAGGCAGTAGGGCATCCCCTAAGGGATGTAGCAGTGCACCAAGCAACAGGTATCCAAGGAGGAGCCCAAACTGGGGCCAAGTGCCACACAACTTGCGCTCCTCCCAGCCATTGTGCCTACTGCTGCTGCTCGGTAGTTCTGCCATAGAGTCAGGAGAGGCTCCCACTGCTGCAGTAATGCTCACCAATCGTGAGCATGGCTTCTGGCTGAGCAATCCTTCCCTGGAGTACACTGATCACCAGGGGTAAACTTCTGTGTTGAGTGTGTGCCCCTGATGGTCAGTGTGCATCACAGCGACTGGTCGACCAATCATTCTAGTCATTCCGTTGGAACAGTCACTTAGGCTTTTTTATACATAAAATAGAAGTCTGGTGCATGAATTCATGCACCAAAAGGTCCCTCAGCTTTTCTTTAGGCTAAAATTGCCTCTCCAACATCCCCTGAAGGGTCCTGGATTGTGAGAAGGTGAAGGCCAAGACAAGGGACCCTACTAGCACAAGATCGGGGCCTGGGAGGGATGTGGGAGATTGGCCAGCCAGGGAGGAACCACAGAAGTATTCCAGGGCATGTCTGGCCTGTCTCACTTAGTCCCGAACAGTCAGAATCAAGCTAACCTACCTAATCTGTCCCTGGTGATCAGTGCACATCATGGTGAGTGTTTGAGAAACCTTAGCATATGATTAGCATATTACACTTTGATTGGTTGAATGGCAGACTGGATGAGAAATTTATCATATTAGGCTTTTATTATATAGGATAGCTGCAGGTAAGGCATTTTAATGGTGAGAGCTGCAAATGTATAATACTATGACCCCATTACCTTGCGAAGAACACAGATTTCAGTGTGTTATTAATATAGTGAATGCTGTCACAAATTCTGATGACTTAATCAGTATTTTTGTTTTACTATTCATGGAAAAATCTGTTACACGAATATTTAAACTCATAGACTCTACATTTTGGAAGTTATAAGAGGAAAAGTAAGCAAGTAAATACTCTAACATAAAAGATGAAAAATTCAGAAGACCAGCATGTTGTCCATAAACACATATTCTACAAATAAAGCAAATTTTATGTAACTATGTGCTAATGGACAAACCCAATTCTCAGAATATTTATATTTAATAAAAGAGCCAATCTTGGAACATTAAATTTAAAACATCTTCTCTTAAATATTCCTTCCCTCATATAAATAACCATTATCTCAGGTCAAATCATTGTGATTTTGAACAAACAATGGATTTTCCTCTTTATATTCACTGAATACCAGTGAGAGTATACAAGAAAATATATGCCATCTGTTTCTGTTAATTAAGCTCTTTTGCATGTAAACTAGTTCAAGAGTTGAAGAGAAATCACAGTTTAGGGTCTCTAGTTATTATTGATCCATGGTTAAATTATTTCTATTGCTTTCATAAATATCATTAACTTGTAAGAGCTTCTTCACTTAATAAATGCTAACATTTACAATAGATTCTCTCTTGATAGTGATACTCAAATGAGGACACAGATAACTGTTCCAAAATTACGTATGATTTTCAGCAAGCTTGGACCTAAATACTATTATCCCAATACATAAATGGGCAAATGATTATTTGATATTATTATCAAAAACTTTCTGAGTTATGGTTATTAGAATTCTAAGTTCCATAGAATCCTAAGTTTCTTACATTTGCTTGATGAAAAACTAAGTATTCTTGGATATTTATATTAAATGAAGAGCCTCTCACTCTTGAATATCTTTCATTTATTGGGAGGTACAATAGGGTTCTTATGAAACCACTATGAATTTTGAACAAACATTTAAATTCATGTGCTTCTTTCTCTGTATCCCAGCCTAGTCTGATTTGGTTCTAGATAGGCACAACAAAGCCCAGTCACAGATTAAAAGTGACCACTGAGAAATTTACCCCACAATATATTAACTGGATGCCTTCTGCAGACAGAGCTCTATACTAGTCAAAGTTGTTTGATCTGAGTATTGTATTCTTAATATTAGCATGGCAGGAATTAATGCCAGGTAGTGATTGCCTTGGGGCCATATATAACATCAAATGTATGAAAAACTAAAAACCCTAGAATTTCAGATGAATTTTGAGTAGAGTAAATCACAAATTAATTAATTAAAATAAAATGTCTAGCCTGCAGCTTGGTCCCCAGTATGGAGCTTGCAGAAAGCAGGCAATGGATTATTTATTTTGAAAGAGCCAGTATTTCTCTTTTTTATTATTTGTTATTAATTTTTATACCTATCCTCCCATTGTCCCCCCTTCCACCCAGGCATATCCCAACCCCCCAGTGTCTGTGTTCATTGGTTATGCTTATATGCTTCAAATTCCTTTGATTGATCTCTTATCTACCTCACCTAACTTTAATCTTCCTGCTGTAATTTCACAGTCTTTTTGAAGCTTTATTGACTCTGTATCTATCCTTTTGTTCATCAGTTTATAATGTTCTTTATTATCCACAAAGGAGTGAGATCATATGATGCTTCTCCTTCATTGTCTGGCTTATTTCACTAAGCATAAGGCTCTCCAGTTCTAACCAGGTTGCTGCAAATGGTAAGAATTCCTTCTTTTTAATGGCAGCATAGAATTCCATTGTGTAGATGTTCCACAGTTTTCTGATCCACTCATCTGTTTTGGGGCACCTAGGCTGTTTCCAAATTGTAGCTATTGTAAATCGTGCTGCTATGAACATAGGGGTGCATAAATCCTTTCTGATTGTGTTTGTAATTTCTTAGGATAAATTCCTAAGAGTGGGATTACAGGATCAAATGGGAGATTCATTTTTAGTTTTCTGAGGGAACTCCATACTGTTCTCCACAGTGGCTGCACCAGTCTGCAATCCCATCAACAGTGCACAAGGGTTCCTTTTTCTCTGAATCCTTGCCAACACTTGTCATTTGTTGATTTGTTCATGATTTCCATTCTGACAAGTGTAAAATGGTATCGCATTGTCGTTTTGATTTGCATCTCTCCGATGATTAATGACTTTGAAAATATTTTCATGTGTCTCTTGGCCTTCCTTATGTCGTCTTTTGAAAAGGTTCTATTTAGGTCCATTGCCCATTTTTTTATTGGATCATTCATCTTCCTTTTATTAAGTTGTATAAGTTGGCTGTAGATTTTGGGGATTAAACCTTTATCAGTGATAACATTTGCAAATACGTTCTCCCATGCAGTAGGCTTTCTTGTTGTTTTGTTGATGGTTTCTTTTGCTGTGCAACAACTTTTTATTTTGATGTAGTCCCATTTGTTTATTTTTTCTTTAGCTTCCATTGCCTTTGGAGCAGTATCAGTGAAAAAGTTCTTTAGGCATATGTCTGAGATTGTGCTGCCTGAGGAGACCTCCAGTATTTTTATGGTTTCCCTTCTAATGTTTAAGTCCTGTACACATTTTGAGTATTTTTTTTTCTATTTGGTGTAAGTTGGTGGTCCAGTTTCATTTTTTTGCAAGTATCTGTCCGATTTTTCCAATTCCATTTATTGAAGAGATTCTCTTTACTCCAATGAATGTTCATGCCTCCTTTGTCAAATATTAGTTGAGTATAGTGTTTTGGGTGGATATCTGGGTTCTCTATTCTATTCCATTGGGCTATATGTCTGTTCTTGTGCCAGTACCTGGCTGTTTTGAGAACAGTTGCTTTGTAGTATAGCTTAAAATCTGATATTGAGATCCCACCTACTTTATTATTCTTTCTCAGAATTGCTGTAGCTATTTGTGGACTTTTTTTTCCCCAGATGAATCTATGAAGAATTCTTTGTAGGTCTGTGAAATACGTCATTGGTATTTTAATGGGTAGTGCGTTGAATCTGTAGATTGCTTTGGGTAGTATGGACATTTTATGATGTTGATTCTCCCAATCCATGAGCATAGTATGCTCTTCCATCTGTTAACATCTTCCTCTATCTCTTTTTTCAGTGTCCTGTAGTTTTCTGCATATAGGTCTTTTACCTCTTTAGTGAGATTTATTCCTAGGTATCTTAATTTTTTTTTGGTGCGATGGTAAGTGGGATTGCTTTTTTAGTTTCTCTTTCTGTAATTTCACTCTTAGTGTATAGAAATGCCACAGACTTTTTAATATTAATATTGCATCCTGCTACATTGCCAAATTCATTAATTAAGTTAATTAGTTTTGGAATGGAGTCCTTTGGATTTTTTAGGTAAAATATCATGTCATCTGCAAATAAGGACATCATTACTACTTCTTTTCCAATTCGGATCCATGTTATTTCTTCTTCTTGTCTAATTGCAATGGCTAATACTTGCAGTACTATGTCAAAGAGGTGAGGTGAGAGTGGGCATCTCTGTCTTGTTCCTGTTCTTAGGGGAAATGGTTTTAGTTTTTACCCATTGAGTATGATGTTAGCTGTGAGTTTGTCATTTATGGCTTTTATGATGTTGAGGTATGATCCTTCTATTCCCACTTTGCTGAGAGTTTTTATCAAGAAAGTGTGTTGGATTTTGTCAAATGCTTTTTCTGCCTCAATTGATATGACTATGTGATTTTTATCTCTCAGTTTGTTTATGTGATGTATCATGTTTCTTGATTTACAGATATTGTGCCATCCCTACATTCCTGGGATGAATCCTACTTGGTCATGGCATATGATCTTTCTGATGTACTGCTGGATCCGATTTGCTAGAATTTTGTTGAGGATTTTGGCATCTATGTTCATGATAGATATTGGCCTATAATTCTCTTTCATTGTGTTGTCTTTATCTGGTTTTGGTATTAGGGTGATGCTGGCTTCATAGAAGGTGTTGGGAAGTGTTCCTTCTTCTTGAATGTTTTTGAATAGTCTGAGGAGGATAGGTTTTAATTCTTCCTTGAATGTTTGGTAAAACTCTCCTGTGTAGCCATATGATCCCGGGCTTTTATTTGCTGGAAGCTTTTTGATGACTGCTTCAATTTCTTCCATAGTTATTGGACTATTGAGATGTTTGGCTTTCTCCTCATTGAGTTTTGGAAGGTTATATTTTTCTAATAAAATGTCCATTTCTTGCAGGTTGTGCAATTTGTTGGAATAGATTTGTGCATAGTATATTTTAACAATCCTTTGTATTTCTATGGTGTCTGTTGTTATTTCTCCTCTTTCATTTCTGGTTTTGTTTATTTGGGTCTTCTCTCTTTGCTTCTTGGTGAGCCTGGCTAGAGGTCCATCAATCTTGTTTATCCTTTCAAAGAACCAGCTCTTGGTTTTGTTGATCTTTTGAATTGTTTCTTTGGTCTCCAAGTTGTTTATCTCCATTCTGATCTTCACTATTTCCTTCCTTCTGAGTACACTGGGCTATTCTTATTGCTCTCATTCTAGCTCTTTGAGTTGTAGGTTTAGGTAATTTATTACCATTGTTTCCTGTTTTTGCAGTAGGCTTGTAGGGCTATGAACTTCTCTCTCAAGACTGCTTTCACTGTGTCCCATAAATTTTGTATTGTTGTCTTGTCATTGTCATTTGTTGCCATGATGTTTTTTTTATTTCTTCCTCTGGTTACCCAGTGTTTGTTTAATAGAAAGCTGTTTAGTCTCCATGTGTTTGATTTATTTCTATTGTTTTTAATATAGTTAATTTCCAGTTTTATGCCACTGTGGTCTGAGAAAACGCTTGATATGATTTCTATCTTCTTGAATTTGAAGAGACTTTTCTTATGACACAACATATGATCTATCTTTGAAAATGACCCATGTGCACTGGAGAAGAATGTATATTCTGTGGCTTTGGGGTGAAATGTTCTGAAGAAGTCAATTAATTCCATCTGGTCTAGTGAGTCATTTGAGATTGATATTTCTTTGCTGATTTTTTTGTGTAGCGGATTTGTCCAATGGTGACAGTGGGTTATTAAAATCTCCTACTATGATTGTATTGCTTTCAATCTCTCCCTTAATATCCTCCAAGAATTTTTTTGTGTATTTAGGTGCTCCTATATTGGGTGCATATATGTTTTCCAGAATTATTTCTTCTTGTTGGATTGTTCCCTTTAGTATTAGGAAGTGCCTTCTTTATCTCTTATTATGTCCTTCACTTTGACATCTAATTTGTCAGATATAAGTATTGCAAGCCCAGCTTTTTTTTCATTTCCATTTGCCTGAAATACCATCTTCCATCCCTTCACCCTCAATCTGTGTGCATCTTTTTTCCTGAGGTGGGTTTCTTACAGACAGCAGATATATGGATCATCTTTTCTTATCCAATCTGTTACCCTATGTGTTTTGATTGGAGCATTTAATCCATTTACATTTAAAGTTATTATTGATAAGTATTTATCTGTTGCTATTTTTAGTCCTTACCCCCGAGTTCCTTCTTTGCTTCCTCTTTCGTTTTATTACAGCAGACCCTTTAACATTTCTTGCATTGCTGGTTTTGTGGTAATATATTCTCTTAGTCCTTTTTGTCTGTGGAGCTTTTGATTTCACCTGCAATTTTTATTGAGAGTCTTGCGGGGTACAGTATTCTTGGATTCAGACCCTTCCTTTGCATGACTTTGTATATTTCATTCCATTCCCTTCTGGTCTGATGTGTTTCTGTTGAGAAGTCAGTAGCTCGTCTTATGGGGGTTCCTTTGTAGGTAATTTTCTGTTTCTCTCTGGCTGCTTTTAATATTCTTACTTTGTTGTCAGTGTTTGCCAGTTTAATTATAATGTGCCTTGTTGTCGGTTTCTTTGGGTTCATTTTGCTTGGGACACTGTGAGCTTCTTGGATTTGTCTGGGGTTTTTTCTTTCCCATATTGGGGAGATTTTCTGTCATTATTTCTTCAAACATGTTCTGTAATCCTTGTTCAGTTTCCACTCTTTCTGGAGCCCCAATTATGCAGATGTTGTTTGTTTCATGTTATCCCAAAGTTCCCTTAGGCTTTCCTCTTGCTTTTTAACTTTTTTTTTAGAAGCTGCTGTACTTGTGTATTTTTTTCCTACCGTGTCTTCTAGCTCACTGATGCAGTCCTCTGCTTCTTGTAGTCTACTTTAGATGTTTTCTATTGAGTTCTTTATAGCAGTGATGTCATTTTTCATTTCTTCTTGTTTATTCTGCACCTCCTCTAGTTTCTTCTGCATTTCTTCTTGCTGCTTCTTCATCTCCTCTTGGGTCTTCTTCATTTCCTCTTGGCTCTTATTCAGATTGTTGATTTTGTCTTCCATTCTTTTCATCCACCTTATGATCATTTATCTGAACTCTTTCTCAGGCAGGCTTATTTCTGCTTCTATTTCGTTTACTTCCTTTTCTGGTTGAACCTGCCTTTCTCTCTTATGTGGGCTGTTTCTTTTTCTGCCCATAGTCTTTCTTCTCCGGATGTCTGGTTATGTAGTTCTCTCTCCTATGTTGATTGAAAGGCACAAACTACAACACGACCAGATACAGCACACAAAGCACTTTCAGTGTGCTCTGTGGATCTTTGATTCTGCCACATGTCTGCGCCGATTGGAGAGCGGAGTTCTGGGTTCCCAGGTCCCCGGTTGCTCGATGGGTGCCCCACCCGCCACCCTCAGACCATGGCAGACATCCACCTCCCTCTGAAAGATGGTGTGGTCTTCCAAGAGCCAGATTTCTTAGTGGTTAAATAATCATGGGTTGGATAGCCTAGATTCACCACCTGACTCTGCCACATATACTAGTCAACGAAATAATTCATTTAATCTCTATAAGCATCTCTTTCTATCATAGAAGCATAATACAGCCACTATTTATAATAAACTTAGAAAATAAATTATATGCTGTATGTGTGGAACACTTCCCACTGTGGTAGGCAAATGATAAATATTTATTAAATATAGCCCCTGTGATTAGGTTCCAAGTGATGGGGCTTGGAGGTTGAAAAGAATTAGCACAGACAGAAGAGCAAAGAGAAAGCATTACAGCAATGGACAGAGAATGATGAAAGTCTTAAAATAAAGATATTCTTTACACAGTCTTCATCACTCTGCACGATCTAGTTGCTACCTCTCTCTCTAAACTCCTTGAAGCCATTTCAACATTCATTGTAATTTAGCCACACTGGCATTCATTTCATTGAACATGCTCTAATTCTTCCCATCTTCAGACTGTTATCTTTTACCTATTTAAATCCTACTCATTCTTCAGGTTTTATTACTTATCTATCTATCTATCTATCTATCTATCTATCTAATTGATTTCAGAGAGAGGAAGGGAGAGGGAGAGAGAGTTATATATATCAGTGATGAGAGGTAATTATCAATCAGCTGCCTCCTACAAGCTTCCTCCTGGGGACCTACCCCACAACCTGCACATATGTCTTGACTGGGAATGCCCTGATCTCTTAGTTCATGGGTCAACACTCAGCCACTGAATGACATGGGCTGGATTATTTGTTGGGTTTTAATTTAATGTCCCTTCTTCAGGAAAGCCTTCACTGAGACATGCAAGCCCCATTTATAGTAGCTCCTACTCACTTAAAATCTCATTGAATTTTAAAAAACAAAAAATCATGATTAATAATTTATCTCTGTAACTTTACAAATATTTCAATTATCCCACTGAACTTTGGATCCCATGGAAATATGAACCATATCTGACTTGCCCCCAGCCCTGACCTTGACCCTGAAACTGATCCTAATGAAAAGGCTGGAGAAGGGCACAGTGCCAGGCCCTGATGTACCCACCCACTATGGTCAAGCTCAGTCCTGCCCAGAGTGGCAGCTGGGATGCACCTTCGCCAGCCCTGCCAGCATTGCTGTGGGCACAAGGCATGGGTACCCTTCCAAAGCACATACTCACTGAATGGCTATAGACTGTCTGTCCTGGCAAAGCCTTCAACTGCACATGTTTTTTATACTTTCTTTTTCTTTTAATTTTTTTTTTACAAAAAAAATATTTTATACTAGCAATATATAAATGGATTTCTATAATCACTCAGTATGATACAGTATAAATATACTATGATTTGTTTATTACAAAGAGATATTCAGTAGTTATGACCATTGGTGTAACTTCTAGGTACTGTAGTCTCTGGATATTAGGGGAGACAGGGGTGGGGGTGTGGTAAACCCTGGTAAACCTTTTATAGTACTTAGTTCTATATTGCTCAGTAAACATTACTGTAACTTAAAAATGGGGCTGGTGGTTTAATGCCCTTGCTAGCCTGGGATCTAGATCTTCCCTTCCTACATTCAAGCTGCTTGTCATGAGCCACCTGTCGACCACTTTTATATCATTCCTTATAGAGTGTTTGGACAAAAAATAAAGGGAGGCCCAGGATACACGGCTGGTGGTGCTGCAGCAAGTAGGTGGGACCTCCCTCTATGGGGTGATCAAACTGCCCCCCCGACCTCCGTCTCCCACCATCCATCATCCCACAGAGGGAGACTCAGGCCACTGGCCAGCAATGTTGTAGCAGGTGTGTGGGGCCAGCCAGTGATCAACCCTCAGAGGGAGGCCCAGGGCAGTCAAGCGATCACAACCCACACCTGTCCCTGTCACCTGCAAAAGGAGGATACCGGTAGCTGAGGATGGGGTGGGAGGGCAGTGCTGCACAGATGGCAAGCAGTGGCAGTGGGGAGGAGGGGCAGCTGACAGAAGCTCAGAGAAGGAAAGCCCAAATAGGCCCTGATCTCAGGCCAGGCCTAGGGACCCTACCAGAGGGGTCTCAGATTGTGAGAGGGCCGGGGGGGGGGGGGCTTAGGGGGAGAGCCCCCCCCTCCCCATCTAGTGCAAGAACTTTTGTTCACCGGGCCTCTAGTTTCAATATAAATAATTGATAAAATGACAGTGAATTTTGAAAACAACAACAAAGAGGGAAAGCAGTATTTAGATTGCAAGATGCTCATGTGAAGATATACTCAAAAAATTTTAAAGGTGTTTCTGTAATAACATTTGAATTCAAGTTATAAATTTCAATATAAAGATGATGCTTCAGGTTGTTCCTACTGCTAGATCAATTGTCCTGCTGTATATCTATAAACAAGTATCTTATCAAATCTTTCCATTCATGAAAATATCCTGCTATTTTTTGGAAGGTGGAGTTAATAACTTCAGATTAACTATATCTTAACCACATGACACGGTGCTGAAATTATGAATATTAAGGTAATTTTATTTTTTCTAAACTTCCTTATGGACTAGTTTAAAGTTGAAATTTCACTTATGAGAACATTGGGACTTCTCTAACTTAGATGACCTAGATAGCATATTTATACTGTATCAAAAAAAGATGAATGCAATAGTTTTAAAACAAAAACTATGTAAACTGTTGTTTATTTCCTCTTTGTTTCCAAATGCTTATGGTTTCAGTTTATAGTTTCTTATTTCCTTATTGGTTCATATTAGCTAACCATCTATCAAATCTTCATCAATTCGATCAGGCTGTGGTACCTGAGCCCAACTCCCAGGAGGCCTGTAGCCTTTTCAGGATTGGTCCCTTAAGTGTCTGGCCTATTCTCTGGAGATAGAGAATGCAGGACAACTGAGTGAGTGGCTGCTGCCGGGCTGGTGGGCCGCTGGGATAGGTCAGTCAGCTGAGTAGCACCCTCACTGTGGGAGCACACTGACCACTAGCGGCCAGATCCTTCTGGAGCATCTGCCCCCTGGTGGTCAGTGCACGTATTAGAAACCAGTCAGCCAAAAAAAAAAAAAAAAATTCCAAGATGGCAGCATAGCTAAACACCTACACTGCTGCCTCGCACAACAATTTCAAAACTACAACTAAAAGACAGAACGGACATAATTCAGAACCACAGGAAAGCTGGCTGAATGGAAATTCTACAACTTGAAGGAAAAAGAGGGGCTCACAGAAACCCAGAGGGGCTGCAAAAAGCTGAGGTATAGAGACACACTTGCAGAGAGAGCAGGTGGCGGAGAACCAGGCTGACTTTCTCTGGCGGGAGGGAGACGGAGACTCTCCAGCATTGAACCCCTTATCCTATGACGCAAAACCCCAGATTCAGCCAAAACTCATATGGGGTGAGTTTGGACTGTGAAAAGGGAGAAGTACATGGAAATTTAGGGGAGTTGCAAAAGATCAGAAGTCTGGTGATGCGCATAGCACTGCATGCAGAGGACCGGCTTCTGATTGTGCCATTGCCTTTCACAAGTGGGTAGGAGACAAATCCTACCAACTGCACCACTTCTAACTTCACTAAACCCCAGTTTCGGGCAAAACCCTGGGGACCCAGACTCATATGGCCCCAGAGCATAGGGGAGCCGTAAAGGCAGCAGTCTAAGAGGCACTGCAAGAGCGTGCTCCACAAGAGACTGCTCCAGGGATTACCCAGTCACGTGAGACATGGGGGCCATGGAGGGCAGGGCCGACTGGAAGGCAAGGCGGTCCCTTAAGCCCTGAGACTCCACCCATCCCAAACTCAATAGAGAGGCTTCTGCCACTTTGCAAGTCTGGTATCATAAGGCTGAATCCAACACAGAAGTTCTCCCGGCATAGTGAAAATGCCAAGACACAAGGGAAGGGATCACAAACAAAAAAAAATGGAGGACAACAAATGACTGGATATACAGTTCAAAACCACACTTAAAATGTTTTTCAAGAATCTGAGGAAAATATAGATAAATTTAGTGAGACCCAAGAGGAGATGAAAAAGAACCAACTAGAGATGCAAAAGAACCAACTAAAAATTAAACATACACTGACTGAATTAAAAAATATTGTACAGAGACCTAACAGCAGACTAGAGCAAGGCAAGAATCAAGTCAAAAATTTGAAATAAAAAGAATATAAAACACTCAACTGGAAAAGCAAGAAGAGAAAAGAATCCAAAAATGTGAAGATAACATAAGGAGCCTCTGGGACAGCCTCAAGCGTACTAACATCAGAATTATGGGGGTGGACGGGTTGGAAAAATGGCGGCGGAGTAAACAGACGCACCTGGAACTTTGTCGCTGGGCAGAGGGAGAGAGAGCGGCTGGGAGTCGCACTGGGAGTGATTGGAGGCAAGTTGGGAGCCAGTTATCCTCCAGGAGAAGGCGGGGAACTGCTGGACGGGGCTCTCCCAGCCGGGCAGCCCCACTGCAAAGGGTTTTTGCCTGCCCGAGCCCCCGGCAGGAGCGCGGAGACCGCGACATCTTTCAGA
>PVJN01001607.1:0-140019 GCA_004026805.1 Lasiurus borealis
CTCGATATTAATATTAGTGATTAGCTTGAGTGGTTTCTTGAGAGCTTGTTCTCACTTTTTCACTATGAAGTCATGTGTGAATCTAGTTTTAAAGTAATAAACATTGTTACATGCTTGGAAAAACTTTCTGACTAGACATGAGCTCATCTAAATGTTCACTTTTCACATATGCTGGTGGAAAAGGATATGGGATGGAGAGAGAATTATTTTTTATTTCCTTTATACATAAGGAGTGTAAAGTAATTTTCCAAAAACTCATGATATTGTCCCATTTTCTCTTGCTTTCCAAAGCCATGATTATCTTAAAAGTCTGAACTAACACAGCTGTCTCTCATTACTTTCGGGGCACAAGCCTTGCTCCCCCTCCCCCGGTGCCCTCTGAACACTGAGAACGCTTTCTTGGTTCAAAGGGAGCCCGTGCCTGGCCTGCCCACATTGAGCTCATGTCCTCCATCCATATAATTGGAAAATGCCGTAAAATTCAAATGAGGGGCTGATTTCACAGAGAGACTGGAGGATGTGCCAGTTCGTCTACGTTACTTTTTCTTTTTTGGAGATCAACCAGGGTTGCTGACCATTCCTAGAAGAGTAACCTTTCATTATTCCATTAAGCTTTCTACTATTTACATCACTGAGGTTTTTTTTTAGTTTTGCTCTCTTGTTATAATTGAAGAAGAATGTTCCAGCCTTATTCTGGTTGTGTTTGAGACAAGGCACTGTCCGACTCAGGGAATCTCCCACAGCAGTGGAAGGAAGATCCCTCTCCTACATTTCCACAGAGGTGGCTACCACTGGAAGGAGTGCCCTGGGGGAGGGCCAGGGACATTGGTGCTGTGGCCACTATTTGTCACTCTTGAGTCTTTACCTGTAAAGAGAAGCTAGGGTTAGATCCGTGGTTCTTGAAATGGTCGGCCTTTAGGATTTCCTGGGGCATTCAAGAGCAAAGCTGGGCCTCACTCCCAGAAATTCCGGTTAAGTCCTCCTGGGAAGGGTCCTGCTTCCTCTTCCTTTTCAAAGTTCCCAGAAGATCCTAAGTGGGCTGAGGCCCATCTGAGCACCTCCCACTTACCTGGACGGCACCTCCCAATCACCTGGAGGACACCTCCCAATCGTGTGGAGGGCGTGGCAGGCACAAGTCTCTGGGCTCCACCGCAAACTTTCCTATCCAATAAGTCAGGGGTGGAGCTGGGCGTTAGCATTTTTTACAAGTTCCAGGTGACCCTTTTGCTCCCCAGGGGTCCGGAGACCTCTCTTTGTGACCTCCTGAGTTGATGACCCTGAGGTTCCTTCCCTGGCCTGCTTTCTGTGAGCAGGCCTGCAGGCCACCCACAGTGGCTCTTTGGAGGGGTGGCACGCTGTTCCAGATACACGCGGGGAACTGTGCTCTGCCTCCTGCTGGTCTGGCAAGCCCACAGCTCGGGAGATGGAGAGTCTGCTTCTTTACATTCTGATCCCATTTACAAGGCCTTTTGGAACGCCGGGACTGTCCTTTGGAACGCACAGGGGGTTTTGAACCCTTCACTTGATGGTCTGGGCTGCTGTTGGATGTTCCCCTGTTAAACGCAGCAAGCTTCATGTGGCTCATGCCTAGGACCTGGGAGGGTGCAGAGCCTGCTGGTTTTTGAAGAATGAGAAACAGAACACTATAAATATCCCTGACAGTTAGGGATTCGCTTGCTTTATCTTTATTAGATTGCCCAGAAGGCAATCCTTGGTCTTTGGCAAACAGTAATGCGAAGACTGGTTGTAAAATTCCTCTGGCAACGGTTGAGATGCTTCATTTGAATAGAGCAGAACAATCTCAGGGGTCGGTCTGGCTTCAAAGGCTTGCGCATAGTTTTAACAGCACAGTCTGCAAGGAGGATGGACCAGGACAGGAGTTGAAGTTTTGTTTTTTTCTTCATGTGTCTTTATAAAAAAATTTATCTTTATTGTTGAAAGTATTACAGATGTCCCCTTGGTTTTTGTTGTTGTTTTTTCCCATTGACCCCCTCCTCTCCACACCTAGTTCACAGTACATCTTTTTTTCTTAATAGCCAAGCCTTCACCACACTATTGTCTGTGTCCATGTGCTATGCATATCCTATATAATAAAAGCCTAATATGCAAATTGACCAAAAGGTGGAATGACCAGTCGCTGTGATGCACACTGACCACCAGGGAGCAGACGCTTAATGCAAGAGCTGTCCCAGACCACAGGCCTGAGGCTGGCCAAGGCAGGTGCCAGTGGGTCCCACCACCCCCGATCACCCCACCAGTCACCCCACAAATCTGCCCTGATTGCTAGCCAGGCCTAGGGATACCCTACCCATGCACACATTTTGTGCACCGGGCCTCTAGTATGCATATACGTTCCCTAGTTAATATCATCTCCCAACCCCCACCTTCACCTTCCCTCTGAAATTTGTCAGTCTGTTCTCTGGTTCTATGTCTCTGGATCTATTTTGCTCATCAGTTAATTTTTTTCTCTCCTCTCCTGCCAGGATGACAAGGATCTGGTGCATGAATTTGTGGTGGCTGAAGGTCTGACCTGTTTGATCAAGGTGGGAGCTGAGGCCGACCAGAACTATCAGAACTACATCCTGAGGGGTAAGTTCCCATGGGCCGTGCAGCAGCCAGCCCCTCTGCATGGGAGGGGTCCTCCAGGAAGTTCAATACCCAGAATTTTTTAAAAGGTTTGGATTAGGAGTAAGATGATGAAACCATCCTTTGGCAAAAGATGACACCTTCGTCAAATCTCAATTTTTAAGAATTAGTGACTGAGCTAATTTTACTGACTTTCATAGGAAGTCTTTTCTGGCTATTAAGAAAAAAGGATGTGCTATGAATTAGGTTCTTTGTAATCTCTTTTATATTGAAGAAGGGGACATACTAAGTGGGCTTGGGCAAAGTCTGCATTTTAGCAGAAAGCCACCCAAACCCAAAGAGGCCCATTTATTTCCTGGGAAAAGTATTTTCTCCAACTCGAGTTACCACTAGAGCACGTGTCAGAGTGCACATTCCTCGCTGGGCAGGTCCTTCTGCTCCTGACTAGGTATGTCTAGGGTGCACCCAGGAGTTTGCATTATAAGGAGCAATTCTGCTATCTACCTCCATGATTTCATTTTTGTAAAGCCATGAACACGTGGAGTTGGGAGTGCTGATTATTGTTCCAGCTCATAAAGTTAATGCTCTTTTCATAGTTATGGGTATTTTTTTTTGATGCACCTTCATATAAATCCCAATTTTATTTGAACCTATAAGAAAACCTGTGAATGTTTTAAGGTAGGAATTACTAGGTTGGACCATATGAAATCACTGTTATCAATAGGTTTGACCTATAATAAGAGAAATTTAACATAGTTTAATATTATCCTAATTTTGCAGCTGAAAAATTTGAGACACAAGGAGCTGGAATGTTTGCCTAATAAAATCAGTTTCGCTGGTGTGTAGTCACATCGGGATCATGCCCAGGTACGGGGGCACATTAGGTCAATGCAGGCCTGGCCCCTTTTCTGCGCATGTGCCCCTCTTCTGTGATCATATAAGGAAAAAACCCTCCTTTCCTTTCCCTCGGATGAAGGAAAAATACATCCCACGGCTGACTTACTATCGAGCGTCCATGGTTAGTTGGAGACAAGCAAATGGAGGTACATATCTGCCACAGTTCTGGTTGCGTTTTACCCTGAGACGTGTCCTGATGTTCTGTGCCATTACACAGCACACTGAACCCTGAATCCTCCCTTTTCTCTAATCCTGGAGAACCACAGTCACAAAAGGCAAAAAGCAAAAGAGAAAACGTAGGGCTCATTACAAAAAAAATGAAGGACATATTTTCAAGTCAGTGTGAGTGGTTCCTATTCCTTTTATAAATTCCAAATGTGTGTGTGTGTGAGAGAGAGCCCCTCAGCCTCTGGCTTTTCTAGCTCATGGTGTTTGTGAGACGAAGGAGTGGTCTCAGCTGGTTGAACGTCAGTTTTTTCCTGGGTGTGTGATGGATCCTCATGACAAGTTGTCAGTAGACAGGCTCTATTGGTGAATCGAAGGATTTCTGCCCTCAATATAATTAAAACATTTATGTGGAAACTTTTGTGGGGTGTGTAGACAAATGAACCAGAACATTGTCCCGCTTTCCAATGCAGCTGTCTCTCTGTGTCTGAGGAGACGGTGCAAGCCTTGATTCTCACCCTCGTGTCCCATTCACACTGGCCCAACACCTCAAACGGGGGAGGCACAGAAATCCGGGTGGAGGAAGTTCTTCTAGTTTATTTTCAGGGTGACCTATAAATATGGATGTTCCTAAGTTGAAACACATGGAAGGAAATAGACCTAAAGTGGCCTAATTCTGAATAGTGAATCCATATTGACAAATTTTTATGTTTAAAGTATGCATCATTTTAACTTTAAAAAAAGAAGTCTTCTCTAGCCAATGCTCCTGTGAACGTATGTGCGCACACAGCTCTAGAGAACTAATATTAAAACCATCTACATTTTGATTATCATTCTTCTAACCTTATCTAGGAGTGCTTATGTGCATTTTTATTGCATCATCATCAGTGTAAACAGCTACATTCAAGGCGGGGGATATGGGTAGAGCTCTGCCAGCTGTAGTCAGTCAGCCTCCTTTTATCAGGAAGGTACAATTCTTGTCAGAAGCCCCCTGCAGATATCCCATGGATTAGAACTGGGTCACATGACCAGTATAGCTGCAAGGGAAGCTGGCAGAGTGAGTATAAATCCTCACTTAACATGTCTATAGTTTCTTGGAACTGTGGTCAAACCGATGAAACAAAACCAGTTTGACCACAGGTAATTGATATAAACAAGAGTTAAGTTCCTATGGCATCTCATGAGCATTATACCAAAATGACGTTGAATGAAACAGCATTACTCAAAGACATGCTGTATTTGATTTCCTGGACTCTAAGGGGTGGCAGCAAGAGAGAAAGGCACAGCTTTGGATCTGAGGGCTACCAGTGCCTTCTAGGTAGAGGGAATTAGGAAGAAAGAACTCAGCCTGGCTGAGAAAGCCTGCTGGAGACCAGCCATGTGGTGGCCCAGTTGGAGGTAGTGAGGGCCTCCCTGCTGCCGAGAGAATGGTTGGTTGTGTAGAGCAGAATAAGCTAAATGGCTACACAAGACCCCAAACCATGCATTGTGTGACTTGTCCTTTGTGGCAGTGGAAGATGGCATTGATGTAGAATACTTCCGCCAGGCACTCTACCTTAGGGAATGCTTATCATTAAGCTCATGGTGGTTTATGGCTTGGCAGTGTTCTGCTCTGTACCAGAGGCAGTTACAAATGTTTAAGAATCAGAAGGTCCAAACACAACCAGGGAGAGCCCTGTCAACCGCTGCTGCCCTCTGGCTGTGCAGAAAGTGCCCCTGAGGTAAGACCCGTACTGCAGACAGCTCATCCTCATGTGGGGGGATGCTCCATGTTTCCATGGCCAGCACCTGGGTCTGGCCTTTAGACTTGGCTTTCCCAGGAGCGTCCATGTATCAGAGGCAGAAGGTTCCCATGTGTTACCTGGGACACGAGCATGTGTGCCATGCCCCTCCAGGTGACAACACGGTGTCAGTTTCCAGGCGGGGAGGTGTGTTTGCATGGCTGCCTCACATCAGCTAAGTCTTGGAGGACACTGGGTAGCCAGGCAAACCTCAGCATGTTTTGAAGTCTTTGGCCCAAATGCTTGCTAGGAAAGGACCTTCTGAGAGCTTGTAAATGACAGATTTGGGGGTGTGGCTTTTGAGTTTTTATACAAGGAAACTATATTTTTTTCCTAGGCCACATGTTGAGTCACCCCTTCCTGACTTTTTGAACAACTTCTCATGGAGGTTGTTTTTCGGGCTTGATCACTGGCTGGTGGCCAGGTGACATTTGCGATCGGGATGACCTTCACATCACCTCTTTTTTGTCCAACTGTTTTTTTCTTTAAATATATTTTATTGATTTTTTTACAGAGAGGAAGGGAGAGAGATAGAAAGTCAGAAACATCGATGAGAGAGAGACATCGATCAGCCGCCTCCTGCATGCCCCACAGTGGAGATGTGCCTGCAACCAAGGTATATGCCCCCGACTGGAATCAAACCTGGGACCTTTCAGTCCGGAGGCCGACGCTCTATCCACTGAGCCAAACCGGTCTCGGCCAACTGTTTTTTAACTATATCACCCCAGATGCAGATCAACAGAGAGAAACTGGAAAGAGCCTCAGTTTTGTAATTCACAGTCTCCTGGGGAGAGCTCAGCATGCTACCCAGGGTCACATGGTGTCCTCAGGGGGCAGCACCTTTGTTGCGGTTTCCCTGGGGAGGCGGAGGAAGCAGGTTTAGGAGTGGCCAGTGTGAAGAATTTCCGGGGGCTCTGGGATTTAGGGCTGTCCCTGGTTTTCTTGTTACCTGGTGCTGGGTGAATCGGGTGGGAATGTCATGGTCTAGAGCAGTGGTTCTCAACCTTCCTAAGGCCGTGACCCTTGTATACAGTTCCTCATGTGGTGGTGACCCCCAACCATGAAAGTTTGCTGCTGTGATGCATCGTGATGTAAATATCTGCATTTTCCGATAGTCTTAGGTGACCCCTGTGAAAAGGTCGTTCGACCCCCAAAGGGGTCTCGACCCACAGGTTGAGAACCGCTGGTCTAGAGTGTGAGAGCCCACAGGGCAGGTGATTGGGGGTGTGGACTTGAGCTGCTGGGCAAGGGGAACTGACCGACCTCAGCCTGGTCAAGATGGCATTCCAGAACCCCTGATATGACAGCCTGGCTTCTGTGGTTCAGTTGTTTGGAGCACGTACCTAGGTTGCGGGTTTGATCCCCTGTCAGGGCATGTGTGAGAGGCAACCGATTGATGTCCTTCCTTTCCTCCCTTCTTCCCTCCTTCCTTCCAAACCTCTCTCCATCCCTCCCTTTCTCTAAGATCAATGGAAAAACAAAAAACTCATGATGAGGTGGTTGATTGTCCAGTGCTGTGGAGGAGTTCCTGCACGGAGTACCTTAGGAGCTCCACTTGGTGTGACCATGTGCAAGTCCCCGGGTCCAAGGGAAACAAGCGCATTTGGAGAACCCACGGCTTTCCACATCTGCTTTTAGAACTCGTTTGATTTATCTTTATTTTTGCGCTCGGCCCTCTGTCAGCTCCCCTTGTAAGGCCCAGGAATCTGTTGCTTTTAGCAGAGGATGCATCTGCTGAGAAGCAAAGATAGGTTTTGAGTTACGGTGTAGCCAAGTGCTCTCCAAAAAATGTGAGCCGGCTGCTGGGAATAGGTCTTAAATGTACAACATGTAGAAATAATATTTATCTGGCTTATTATTCTTGGATGGTTATAGCTAATGATCTAAAGGTTTTTTTTTTTTTTTTTTTTTTTTTGTGTGTGTGTGTGATAGCCAGTATTTAATATAAATCTACCGTGGAATTTGTACCTCACAATTATTCTTATTGCAGTAAGACCTAGAGTGGCATCTTCTTGGGAACTTAAACGTTCCACACGCATGCTGAGCCTTCAGCTGTGGGCTCTGCTGGTCCTGGGCTGGGACCGTGTAACTGAGATACAGCCCTGCCCCCCCCCCCCCAGGAGCTCCTGGGAGGGGCTGGGCAGGGCCGTTCTATATGTTTTATGGCCTTTGTCTTCTGTGTTTAGAATTTGCATACAGGTCAGATGCTTTGTGGGAGAAAGGAGAAGCAGACAGGGAGACTTAGTCTGACCGGCCACCTTTCCTGGTGGCACCTGAAGGGAAGCTGCCTCCTCAGGGCTAGGTTTTCAGGGAGAAAGTTGATTTTTATTCTAAAGCAAATGATTTGTGAATCATAAAACACACCTCAGTCGTTACAGAGCTGGAAAAGGTCTTAGAACTACTTTAGTTTGACCCTCTCATTTTAGGAGAAAATGTCAGGTTATTTGGTTTGCCCCCATAATATGTTTTAAAAAATATTTTAATGGTTGACAATATTAAAAATGGGATATTTAATCCGATTTTAGGCCTTTTTTTTTTTTCAAAAACTACAACCTGAGAAATCCAGAGCCTTGCCAACTATCACTTAACTATATTTCAGCACAGGAAAAAAAATCGCCTTGCCTGTTAGGGGATCTCTTCATGAGGATCAGGACTTCGGGACAGATGGTTTCGGTTGGCATCGGTGTCATGAGGAACAGAAATATTACAGACCGCATAGGAAGAGATTTTTATGATGCTAGAAGGCAGTGGTACAAAATAATCAAATGCTAATTAAACCAACGTCCTCCATCTCAGAAAACTGAAGCGCGCGTGTTGGGATTTCAGAGCAACTGAGGAGGGCGAGGTTGGGTTCAGACTCGGCACGGTGGTTAGGGAGGGGCTCAAACTAGTCCCAAGGGGAGGACTTGGGAGCAGAAAGGGAGCTGCTTACTTCCTGAACTGAGGCCAGATGCTCAGCATCCTGTGGTCCACGGAATGGCCTTGCCTGACTATTGCATCCCTGACTCTGGTCCCTGAGACACACCTGGCCTGACTCCCGCATCCCCAATGCTGGTCCTGCGACACACCTGCTGGCTGGAGGAACACGGCTTTCTTCTGCCTCTTGCTGTGAGCTTTCTGTGCTTTGTTAGGGTGTCAGGATCACATGGCAGCCGCATGGCCCAGCTTTGATGTGATGACACAGCTGCACAAATGCCCTGGTGGACTCTGCCACCAGCCCCTGGGGGTTGAGACCAGGGTGGAGGACGAGGTCCTTCCTCCCTTGATGTCTCCCTTTGCTGACTTGCTGAGAGGAGGGAATTGTGTCGGCTGGCCTCAGTGGAATCAGTGAACTTGCAGGCATTTTGTTTGCCAGTCTATCATGTTAAATTTTAAAATAGTTATGAACATTTAAAATTGGGAGATTTGATGTCAATATATGGATGTCTGGCTTCTTGTGAAAAACTGAACACTTGTGCCAACACAGGTCCTCATTGCTGCGTGGCCACCAGTAGCTGGAGTTGGAAGAAGCTGCGCCTTGACTTGGGATGCTGGGCTGTGTTTACCGCAGTCCCCACCACTCCCTTTTGTAGGCCTCCGGCGCTGCTCCACGTATTCTGTGGCCTCTAGGCCTCCCAGGCATATACGTGTGAGTCCTCTGACCAATGGCCTCGCACTCTGTGACATGAGAGTAACAGTTGTCTCACGTGGAAAAGCCTGGCTTCCTTGTAGCCGGGCAGCAGTTGTCATTGCTACTTCACGCACTCCATTCTCCGGTCCCACACGAATGTTTTCTTTATGCCCCACCCTTCGCCCTGGCATTGCTCGATAGGTACGCAGCTCAGCACTGTCTTCTGCCTCTCCCCCTCAACCCCTTTTGTGATTATCGAAGGATGGACATCTGTCACTACACGGACAGCTCTGTCCTATCACGGGAATGGAGGCGGAGAGTAGGCAGGACACCGAGGCCAGAGCTGTTTGACAACATCCCCACCGGGAACTTGCCGCATTGGTTGAACTTGCTGCATTGGTTGAACTTGCTGCATTGGTTGAACTTGCTACGAGGACAGCCAGGCTTTCATCTCCGTCCTACATCGTGAGCCTCTAAACCCACCCCAGACCAGCGGCCGTCATTCCTTACAGTCTTTGTCATTCCTGGTGACTGGGGCACACTTCTTCCTGCCAATGGACTTCATAGTCGTTCTTACAAAGCGATTTGTAACGTTGGATGCCACTGAGTTAAATTTGTCAGTTGCTTTGGGAAGCAATGACAACTTAGTTTGGAAATTCAAAATGATTGCTGACATGCATGTCCATGTCCCGGGACAAATCCTTTTCAAGGACAAGAGGGGTGCTGGCCTGATAAACGGTGGGGATGGAGAGGGTGGAAAGAGGGGCCACAGATGGAGCCATCTAACCCTTGGGTGTGATGTCTATTTCATTCTCTTCCGTTAAAGAATTGTATGCATATCTCCCCATGGTATTTGTTTATTTATTTATTTTTGTTTACTCACTTTTTAAATGGGCCTGATGTTTACCATATGATAGAGTGAGAGGATTCTCTGGGCACCTTTTCCTGTTTATTCCTAAACTTGGTTTGGGAATGTCAGCTCCTATAAAGGGCTGTTCTCACCCTCTGGGGTGTGTTTTGCTTCCATCAGGGAACACTCTGAGTCTGGGGCCTGGATGCTTCGGTGTGGCAACCACTTAGCGAACACGAGTTTTGTGTGCGACGTCCCCTCTCCCCGAGGGAGAGCTGGCCGCCTCTTCCTCTGTGCTCCCAGGTCTGAGATTTCCCTGTGAGCACCGGCCTGTAGCGTGCCTGCTGGTTCCGGCCTTCACCAGCTGTGGCTTGTGGGCTGGGGAGGCCGGGAAGCCGGGCCACTCAGAGGTGGGGCCCTGGTTTCACTGTTTGTTTGTCTTCGTTAGCCCCCTATTTGTTGAAACCTCTGCTTTTGGCATCTAATGTTCTCGGTGTCCCAGGGTTCTGACCTCGGCCTGACCTTTCTTGCTCACCCACTTGGCACGCTATCGGGGATGGGGCCATCAGGTTGAACCAGCCACAAACCAAGGCCAGGAAAGCCATAGTCCGCCATTTAGGGAGGGAGGCTGAGTCACTCTTTCTGGTGCTGCTGATGTGGGGTGACAGAAAGGATACCTGTCAGTGTCCCATCTGTGGCCCCTCTTTCCACCCTCTCCATCCCCACCATGCAACAGGCCAGTACCCCTTTTATTTTAGAGAGAGTAAAGGGGAGGGGAGAAGTGGGGAAAGAGAGAGAGAGAAAGAGAGAGAGAGAGAGAGAGAGAGACAGAGAGAGAGAGAGAGAGAGAGAGAGAATATGACATTTGAAATCTGAGAGAGACACATCTATTGGTTGCCTCCTACACGCCCCCTACCAGGGATTGAACCTGCAACCCCAGGTACGTGCCCTTGACTGGGAATAAACTTGAGACCCTTTGGTCCAAGGGCTGACACTCTAACCATTAAACCAAACTGACCAGGTGGGCCTGCACCCCTCTTAAAACTGGGTCAGAGAGTAGCTGAGAGCGTACCCACCTTCTAGCCCTTCTGCTGGCAGAGCCCGGGCCTTCGGATATTGCGTGCTGGCCCTTCGGATATTGCGGGCTGGCCGGACTCTAATTACTTTCCGCAGCTGCATCCCTGCAGAGGGAGGGGCAGCGCTGCTGTAGATGGGCCCCTCCAAGTCAGTGCTGAGTGGCGGGCCACCCGGTCTCAGGGCTCAGGGCAGCTCTCTGCCTGTGCTTCTCAGGGTCCTTGGGGTAGTCTGGCAGGATGGTGGACTGGAGGCCTCTGTTGTGCTGCCCTTTTCCTGGCAGTGCCCAGCTATTGGAGTCATCATTGCGCGTGTCTGTGCCTGACACGCCCGCAGGCTGCCATGCTGGGTGCAGGCAGGCAGTGGGTCAGGGGGGCGAGGGGCAGAGGAAGGTCAGAGCGATGCAGGCCTTTGCAGGGAGGAGTGCTTTCTGGTTTTCCTCTGGGCTCGCAGGTGAGAGAGGAAGGCGCTGGGGGGACCTCAGGTGAGGCAGGCGACATGCACGAACCCCTCACTGCGTTTGGTAGCGAGTAGGATATTTTCCTCCCGTTTCTCACTCTGGGCATGGATACCTCCAGCTTTAACTGGGGTTTTGATTTTCCCCGTATCCCCTTTGGAAGAATTGCCCCTCTATAATTAGAGAATGCTTTTCTCTTGGTAATTTTGCCTGATGATTAATAAGGCTTTTCTTTCATGTTTTATTTTTTTCTGAAATAAAAATAATAATTGATTTTTTAATTGTTAATAATCTTGAACACAGCAAGCATTAAGTAGTAACAGATATAGCCATGCAGAGCAGTCTTTGTAAAGCAGTACAGCTCGGTCCACTTGGCCAAGGTGATCTCCAACCCTGAGCACTCCTCCAAATCATGGGCAATGGCTGAGATCTGACTTTTTTTTTTTTTTTTCCTACAGAAATGGCAAAGTCAAATGGTTTCACTTAGCATTATTATAATTTGATCTCTACTCAACTCCTTCCTAGACTGATTAGATGCTTCTTTAGATTTCACCTTGCATTCTAAGTCACATTCAGGCGAGTTTGTAGACCCCCTTCCTGCCCCCTCCCCCAACAAACCCTGTAATTTCGTGCAGTACTGCCTGCCTCTGAGCACTTCAACGTGAGAGCCATTTCTGTCGCAGTCTCAGCCAAAGTGGATTCTCCAGAACTCTCATCTCCACAGGAGGCCTTCACCTTCTTCCTTTTATGAGAAAAGAAGGAAGAGAGGAAAATAGTTGTTTGACCATTCCTATGTGTGGAATTTTCCAGAGCTGAATCTCACTGCCATGTGTTCATCGGGAATTTTCCCACTGTGTTCATATGGAAGGTGTTCTTCTCACTTTATCCTTCTCTCCTTCCTTGGTAGACTTTCCCAGAGGATGAGCAGGAAAGGTGTACCTTGAATCACAATCGTTAACTCTGGGTCTGTAACCATTTCTGTCATGGTCCGCTTTCATAGGGCTTCTACTCACAAATCCGCGTTTATGGTAGAACAGAATGTCTTAGCGAACCTAACCCCAAACGTGGATGAAGACTGTTTTCTTGGCCGGGGTTTGCTGGGGAAATATCAGTTGCTGTGTCCATAGTCCGCTGCATTTTGGAGTTTTGAGGGCTCTTGGTAACCTGGGCCAGCCTTCCTGCAAGGTGCCACTCCTTTTCCCTGCCAATGTGGCTTCCCTGCCAAGGTGAGACCCCAGCTCGGGTCACTCTGCAGTGGCCTACACCTGTGGAGCCAGCCATGTCCAGAGTATCCCTGAGGCCCCATGTCCAAACCTCAACACAGATCTTTACACACCATTCAGCACCCCCACAGCACTTCGTTCACCAGCTCTGTGAGGAGCACATACCCCATCACAGTTAAGTGAGCTAACCCGGGCCTCCTAGATCCCTTTCTCTTTCTCACTCTCTGTGATCGTCCACCACCAAGATTGGACTTCTCTACCCCTCATTCTTTTATCTTTTTTAAAATATGTTTTTATTGATTTTTAGAGAGAGAGGAAAGGAGAGGAAGAGAGAGATAGAAACATTGATGAGATGAGAGAGAAGCATCATTGATTGGCTGTCTCCTGCATGCCCCTACTGGGGATCGAGCCCACAACGTGGCCATGTGCCCTGACCGGGAATTGAACTGGTGACCTCTTGGTTCCTGGTCAGTGCTCAGCCGCTGAGCCACGCTGGCCAAGTGCTGCTTCTCAAGCTTCACTCCCCTTTCAAGTCTGCATATCTCTTCATTTTCAGTTACAGTATCTGAGTTCAGACCGCCATTTTTTCCTCCCTAATTTTCTCTCTGAGTTAGTTTCCCTGATTTCATTTCTTCTTTCCTTTGGTCCATTTTATTCCTTGTTGCCTGGGTTGACTGACCCTCTAGATCTGGCCTCCTCAGTCCCTGGTGGAGACACCTCAGTGCTCCTCTCATCCTCAGGAAGAAGTCCTGGTCCTTCCATGTGGGCAGGATGTCCATGGGGCTAGATATCGTCAAGTCCACTTCCGCCTTCTCTCTGACCTCAGTATTGCCTATGAAGCTCTTCCTCACCTGGTTCACGCTTTACCCTCTGCTTCCTGCATGTGCTCAGGATGAGGCTAAGATGCCAGATTCTCCAGACCTTGAACTGACCCCCGATATTTTGGCCCTCTGTGCAAACCATAGTATTGAACACTTATCTCACTGATAATAAATATTTGTTGCAAATGCACTATGGGCCAGAGACCCTAGGCTAACTCCCTCTACCATAGTTGGCTGCCTGCATGCCAGTTTTCATGCTTAATGCCAGGCACATTTTAGGATCTCAATGGACATGGGCTGAGGAAAGGAGAGATGAGTGATAGAATTTATTCGGGGAAGATAAATCATGATCCAGAGGAAGCTGTGGGTTTACACTGAGAATCAAAGGGAGCCTGGATTTGCTAACCTGAAGCTTTAGCTCACCAGATTGTTTTGTTTCTGAGGCACTGGAGCACATGTTGGTTTGTTTTTGGTACTTAGAAAAAAATGCTAAATTATTAAATTTTCTTTTTGATCATTTTGCTAGTTCAGTAGATCAAGATGGTATCTATCTTGATTTTAACTGTCATGTCTTCTGAAGATAAAAGCCATGCAAAATGGATTGTACTGTATAACCCCTTTTATATCTTGGGGGAGTTCTCTACCTGCCTCTGAAACAGATGGATTGTGAATTCCATGGTGGCAGCAGTAGCATTGTCAGAGCCCTTGTGGTCCCAGCTCAAGTCTGACCCTGATGCCTCAGATATTTAACAGCTACTTGATTTAAAAACTTAAATGAGCGAATGAGTGGGTGGCTGTGCCTAGAGCCATGCCACGGAGCTCTGTCTTGGTCTTAGTTAGTGCTTTGTGAGTGATGGTGGGTAAGTGCATACTTTATACTGGGAACAGCATGGTCAGAAGGTACAGAATGGGGAGACAGCAGTGATATGATAAAGGTTGACATGAAATTGGGAGCCTTTTCACTTGATTGGTTTTCAGTATCCTCATGAGCTCAACCTTGTTATCCTTTGCTTCCTTTTCCCTGCTTCTTAAAATTGGGCTCCCCCAAAAGCCACTCCTGTTCTAGGTTGACCTAACTATGTCTGGAGCCAGTTCCCACACTCAGAACGGTGACCCACGGCCCCCACGGCACACACTCGTCTCTGACCTTGAAACACTATGAGGGCATCCTGATCATCCCAGAATTAGAGCTCTATTTTGATTCTCCCAGGTCACCCTGTCCTTGGGACTGGGCTTGAGCCTGCCAGGGTAGAAGTGGTGGATAAGTTTAGATGTAGTGAGATATGTAGGGTTGTTTTTGGAGAAAGGGGCAAACTTGTGTTTAAAGGCAGATTAGGAGCAATGAGCAGAGTATAGGAAAGCGGTTTTTGACTGAAGACAAGCTGCTAGAACAGGGCTGGAAAATTAGTTGATTTCCTTTGCCAACATAAACTGATCAGTGGCGACTTTCTGGAGCTCTCTGCTGAGGATTCTGAAGCCGCATCCATCATCAGCAGGAAAGAGTGCCATGGCTGATCTGCGATGTCTGTCAGCGTCCTGAGACGTCGGGGATGAACACAGGAATACTACATATGGCATTTGCTTATTGTGGGGAATACTGGGCATTTTCAGAATGCTTGTTGAGTTGATTTAAGACAGGTATGTGGCAATTAGTATTCTAACCACAGTATTCTTTGCACTGGGAATGCTCTAGCAGGGACCAGATGACCTGTGAGGGCTGTAAGACTTGGGGTAGGGTATGATGGGATGACCTCTCTGACCCTGACCAGCTCTAAGATTCTGTGTCTCTGAGTAAAATAGAAAAAGCAGAGGGATAAAAGAACTTGGCTCCCCTTCTCTATGTTCTATCTTCATTGCTATAGGGTCCTAGACTATCACCAAACACATTGTCCTGTTTTAGCGTCAAAAAGGCCATTTGGTTATATGACATTGAGCCCAGCCACATCATGGAAAAGTAAGGTGAGCTGCCTTAGTCATTAAGGGGCTGCTCTTCATGCTGACCTGCAGAATTGGGAAGGCTTAGCAGGGTGACTATTGGCATATATCTAGGAATTCATATGTACACGTTGAGTTCCAGAGACAGCGGTAGGTTTGCTGCTTCTCCAAAACTTGAGAACTGAGAGCCAGGAGGTTCACAGAAACCTCAAGGGTTTGGGTTCATTGGTCAAAGCAAGGCGGGACTGGAGAAGCAAGCTAATAGTTGTGAGGAAAGGGCCTCACACAGGGCTGCCTCACTTAGCTGCCTGACTTCCCTGCTATCTACTCACACTACCAACTTGGTCCAAATGTTTTCTTTCTCTCTGTACACCTTCCTGTCCCACATCCTTCTTTCTAGATCTTCTTTCTGTCTTTCCCCAGCTCTTTCAGGTCTTAATTGGCGGGTTACATAAAGATTAACCTCCCACAGATTTGAGATTTCACTGCTTTTTGTCAGCTGTGGCCCCAGTTTCTCTGTGGGTGGAGCCCTCAGTAAGTAAAGATGAGTTGACTGTTTCATTCACTCATCAGTGAGTGTGACTTGAGGGAGTCAGTCACTTTGGCATCAGAGTATAGGGTAATGGAGAACAGCACAAACGGAATAATTACAAGTCATGCTGTTTGTTAAGTTCAAGAATAAGGGGGTAAGAGGAGGGAGCTTAGACTATAACACATGCATACTGTGGTAGGCAGGATCCAAGATGGCCGAAAGGATTTCTGCCCTCTGCTCTACACCACATATAATCTTCTCCCCTTGAATGTGGGTGGGACTTCTGATCATGAGGGACTCGTGAACATCACGGGACCATGATTAGGTCACATTATGTGGCAAAGAGGAAAGGATTTTGCAGATGTAATTAAGGTCCCAAATCAGTTGAGTTTGAGTCAGTTAAAAGGGAGATTATCCTGTGGGGGACAGGCTAAAACAGGTGAGCCCTTAAAAGAGAGACTAAAAGAGACACACTCTCTTCCGCTGACCTTGAAGAAGCAAGTTGCCATGATTTCTCCAGCTGCAAGGAAATGAGTGCTGCCAACAACCACATAAGCTTGGAAGGGGACCCCAAGCCTCAGAAGGGACCACAGCCCCAGCTGACACCTTGATTGCAGCCTTGTGAGACCCTAAGCAGAGGACACAGCTGAGCTGTGCCTGGACGCCTGCCCCATGGAAATTGTGAGATAATGTGTGTTGTTTTAAGCTGCTAAGTGATCTGTTATTCAGCAATAGAAAACAAATGCAGCTACATACAAAAAGGGTAGTACAGCACCATCTGGACATGCTAACCATGGTACAGAACACTGCGGGGCCTCAGTAGAGGCAGAGGTCTTTGTGAAGGGGGAGGTTTCACAAAGGCAGCACCTCCTTAGTTTCTTCCTGGGGTTTTAGGCAACCAAAGGCCATCCATCCTAACGGAATTCCTCCGCATGTCCCTGCTGCTGCTTGTGTGAGCCTCTCACATGGCCAACTCAAACCCTTCACTCCGGTGGTGGGTAGTCATTTGGGTCTCTCAGAAAACAACAATAACCATGGTGGTGACATCCATGCCCAGGCCATTGGAGGACTCCCTGCTGCACACAGTGAGTAACTAAAGGAGAAGTGATTCAGAAGAAAATTCAGTATTTCCAGGATGCCGGTGTCATGAGAGAACCTAAAGACTGGGTTGGGCTTTAGGAAAAGAAGGGGGAGGTTGGTACGCAATCACTCTGGCCATCTTGGGTGATCTTGAGCTTTCGATGGGTACCTGGGCCCAAGGGCTCTGGGGCAAGTCTTGCTTCTCTTCAGAGGTGCTTTTGCTCATCTGTCTTTGCATCCCCATCTCTACTCCTTCATGTGGTTATACATCCAGCACGTGCCCAACGCAGAGAGCTGCCGTGGGAGGGGAGGGCTCCGGCCGAGGCCCCTCACCACAAGGAACTTGGCAGTGGCCTTAGGATAGGAGCCATCGAGTAAAGATGGATATTCAGAAAAACACTGTATTAAGTTAGCTTTTGGATGGAAATCCTGAAATCCTGTTTTTTTTTTCCTCTCCACTTTGCTTGCATCAGCATTGTTTCCAAAGGTGGTTGATAGATTTTAAGTAGCTCGAGCCTATATCATCCATTTCTCAAGACATGGGTAACTTTTTTCGTTATTCTTTCCTCCGTCGTTCAAGATGTTTGCTTTTCATAATTCAGCTTTTTCTTTCTTGGTAGAATCAGCTTAACGTATCACGTTTCATGGGAATTTCATAAACTATGAAATGTGGTGCTTGAATCAACGGTTCGCTCTCATGTTGGCAAAACACAGCACAAAGGTTCCTAGGCATTATCAGCCTTGAAAAGAAAGGAAATATGTAATTTTATGGTTTTGTTTTGGAATTCCATGCGGATTACAAAATCCCTCTTACGACAGTTGAAGTCCAAATGTGAAAGGGGCTTGGCACCGTGAAGGGCTGGCCCGTGGGTAAATTATAGCTGAGATGGTAGTGACTTTCCAGGTCTTTTGAGAAGCACTGCTAGCTTCTTACTGGTAGGATGAGCAGATATTCCGTGGAGGTCGCAGCTGGATGCTGTGGCACTGAGTCAGGGGGCAGTGCCTACTGGCTGCTCTTCAGTCCCTGGTAGAGAGTTCCTGGGAGCATTTTCCAGCCTAAGACCCTCTGATGTTCCCCCCGGGAGCTGTGCCTGGTTAGCATCTGAGTGAGGTGTGCTGTTGTCCTCTTTAAGCCAAAGGGGACAGGTATATTATCATCTGTTCTAACTCTGACTTTCTCACTAGTCCTGCCCTGAGAAATAAGTATACTTCCCTCATAAGAAAGCATTTACTGAAAAGGCACTGCAAGTACCCTGGGACTGCTCCCTGAGCTGCCCGATTTTGAGAGATGGTAGCGGTGGGCCACTTCTTTTAACCTAAGGGACTCCTTGAGCAGAATGATCAGAGCTTCTGTCTCCACTGTGTCTTTGCAGGCTTGCTGGTTGTAGGCCACTGTAGGGAGGTGGGGGGTCAGGGTTTGGGACTGTTTTTCCCATGCGGTTGACAGGAAAGGTGGTTGGCACACAGGAGCTTCCTAAGCCCGCTCTCTCTGTATCTCCTGTCACTGAGTGCAGCGGTGTCTCCTGAGGATGTCAGGGGAACAACAAATCCAGGCAACATGGATAAGGCAGAGAAGTCTTAGAATTAAAAGCTGGAAAAACAAGAGAAAAAACACACAAGGGAGGCCCATGATCCTAGCCAAAGCCATGTCCATGCACATATGGGCAGTTCAATAGGACCTGGGCATTCCTGGTTTGTCTGTTCAGTCTGCCATATTAGATAATGTGAGCCAGAAATGACTGGGCCCGTTATGGCCTTGGCACATAAACCAGCCAAGGGCCTGCTCACTGTCTTGGCATCTGGCAGTGGGACTGAGAAGACACCTCTACAAGTATGTCACCTCCACACTTGCTCTGTGCTGGGGTGCATGTGAAGCTGAGCTAAGTGGATGTGTCTGAATCCACTGGGGGGAGGGGGGTGGGCTCCATCTCGTTCCTTTATGCATGTGACCCTTCTGCCTCCTCCTCCTTGGCTTCCTGTAGGATTTCTCTCTACCATTTGTGTTACCCTTCCCATGAGGCCTCTGGGGGTATGGCCTTCCCCCCACGTAGAACATTTGTAACCAGTTGTCCCCCTGTCCTCCCTGACTAGATTGAGATCTCCTTAATGATCAGATACTCTTTCTAATTTGCACCTGGAACCCCCATGTTTCACTCTGAGCGGGACCCTCATGCAGTTCCTGATGATTGCTAGGCCCCTCAATAAAGGAATCTACCAGTAACTATGATCCAGAGGATGTCAGGGGAACAACAAATCCAGGCAACAGAAGTCTTAGAATTAAAAGCTGGACAAACAAGAGAAAAAACACACAAGGGAGGCCCCTGATCCTAGCCAAAGCCATGTCCATGCACATATGGGCAGTTCAATAGGACCTGGGCATTCCTGGTTTGTCTGTTCAGTCTGCCATATGAGATAATGTGAGCCAGAGATGACTGAGCCCGTATGGGGCATTTGGAATGGTCAATCCACTGTAACAGTGCTCTGCATTCCTGATTGGGAGTCCTGTGTTTCTCAGAATGGAACCTGCTCCTCCCTGAGCAAATGGCGCTGTGCTGAGAGAGCCAAGGGCAGTGCAGAATGTGCTGGCTCCCTCCCCTCCAGGATACACGCTCCCTCACCTGGGTGCCTGCGCCGATGTCTCCTGGCTCTCTGGCTTCCACTCTGAGCATCCAGTTGTGAAGGACGTTCGCCCCTGTGGTCCTCTGGGGGCTGAGCGATCTCATTTGCTCTGTGTTTATTCAAAGCCAGCGCGCTATGCACAGCCGAATGCCTTTGGCTTTCTTTGTTAACTACACTTCTTACCGTATTAACAAGAGAACATGGCTGTTTTGTCAGATTACGCCTCGAAGGCGTTGCTCGCTGAGAAATAGTTGACTTCATCGCCCAGCTTCTGTTCTTTAGAAAGCTGGTCTTGTGTACATGACATCACCTATTTTGACACCTGCTTCTGTGCCAGTGCGCCATGCCAAATCACCACTCACCTAGCTTCTCACACACTCACTCGCCTGCTGATGGATTGGTGTCAGCCGGACAGAGTGCCGCATTTTGCAGCAAACTCCTTCTACTCTCAGGGGGATTCTAACCCAGGCACACGTCACCATCACTGGCTAGAAGGAGCATGTCTGGAGGCAGACTGTGTACTTGGAGTTTTAGCTGTCGGTGATACCCAGGCTGGCTTTGGATGTTGCTTCTCTAGACACAGCTGAACACCAGAATGTTTAGCTCTGAAAATCCTATTGATGGAAGTCCCTGTGGTTGTTCTGGAAATGAGGCCGTGTTCAAGGACAATGGGATTAAATCCAGATTCCTTATCAGCCAGAGAGAATCTGACGTGGTGTGTCTGCTGCTTTTGCTTGGCTGACTACTAGTCCTACAGTGAGGCAGAGGCCAGGCCGTTTGTATTATGTTCCTGCTGGGGATTCAGGAGCCCTCCACTCCAGCCACTCTGTTTCCAGTGGGAGAGCATCTTCACCAAATACCTGCGTCTTGCTTTCTGCCTTTTTGTTTCAACAGGAAACACTAAAGAGATATAGGTGTGGGGGAATATTTTCCTATCCTATGTATTTTAAATACATGAAAAGGCTATGGCTAAGGCTGAAAAGTGTTACTTGGAGTGGAAGTCCATGGTCCCACAATGGAATCAGATCTCTGACAGGGATTCCCGTTCTGTAGCAGCAGGTGCTCTGAGGATTGGCAAGATTCCAGGAACGAGTGTCACTTGCTTTTGACCTTGAGAGCCTCTGCTTCTTGAGAGACACTAGCCTCTGTGGATGGGAGGTTGGTTCACTTGGGGGTGGGAGACAGAAACTGTGGCCCCAGTGTCTGTGTCTGCACCCACCAAAGGCATAGGGATGCAGGGGTCCCCCTGCCAGGGTGTGGCTCTCCCCTCCCCAGGTGTCGGGAGGGTGGATTGTGGGGGTGTGGACACATTCAGGGTCATGAGGACAGGGTGTATTTAGATCGAAGGTGGGAGACTATACTCTCATCTGTTAATTACTTCTTATTAGTCATAGTTGTAATTAAAATTATTTTGAGCTACACTGAGTGGCCAACTTATTATGATCTCTGAATGCATAATAATCTAGCCACTAAGTATATATCCTATATAATAAAAGGCTAATATGCACATTGTCCCCTCTACCAGGAGTTTGACCAGCAGGCAGGCCGGCCGGCCAGCCAACCGCCCATGTCCCCTCCCCCTAGCCAGGCTGGCTGGACCCCACCCATGCACGATTTCATGCACCAGGACACACACACACACACACACACACACACACTCTCTCTCTCTCTCTCTCTCTCTCTCTCTCTCTCTCTCTCTCTCTCTCATGCACACACACATACTGAGTGACCAGATTATGCGTTCAGAGGTCATAATAACCTGGTCACTCAGTGTATATTGTACTTATAAAGGTACAGTGGTACCTGGAGATATGAGTGCCCTAACATACGAGATTTTTGAGATACGAGCCGTCGAGCAAGCGATTTTTGCTTTGAAATACGAGCAACATTTGAGATACAAGTAATCGTGCGGATCGGCCGGCTGCACATGTCCCACCAGTTTATTGCGACTCGAGCGTCTCATAGTTTCCCACGCCTCAAGGTTATGGAATGAATTAAACTCGTATCTCGAGGTACCACTGTATAAGGTATAATACAAGCAATCCACTCACAACCACTGTTCAGCCTCTGATAAGAAGCATCACCTGGACCCAATCTGGCCTTTCTTGACCCCGGGCACAACAACGCCTCCTCTGCACACCGGTCTTCCTTGCTTGGGACTTCTGTGTAGGTGATATAGTCTGTCATACTGTGTGTCACTCAGCGGGACTGTCTTCCCTCTGTCCCCCACTAGGACAGGGCTTCACCCACTGCCATGCTTTTGAAAGTCAAGTGCCATAACGATGTGAGATTCACCCAGCAGCTAACGTGCCCCTCTACCCCCCATCCACATGCACAGCTGGACCCTGTCCTGCTGTATGAACGTACTGCATGGTTCTCGGGTTGGTCCACATGTAGGCTGTGTCCAGTTTGTTGGAGCTGGAAACATGGCTAGCTTGGGCCTCCCTGTTCTTCCCTGCACACACATGGAGTTTCTCTGGGCAGTTCAGGAGGAGAGGACTGCCGGGTCTGAAGTGTTCACATTCACTCTGTAACGTGCTCCGTTTCCAGTGCGGTGGAAACTGCTGCTACTGGACATGCGTCTTGCTCTCACCCAGGGCTGCTTCTCTGAACGAACGAGGCTCTGAGCCTTGTTCTCCCCGAGGCTCCGTGGTGAGTGCCCATGTGACCGAGATGGCTGCTGAGCTGACTCTCGTCCTGGAGTTGCTGGACTGGGAAGAGACTTTTCCTTAGCTCATTTCCATCGGCCCCTGGGGCTGTGCCTCCATGACTGTGGCTGTGCTGGTTCAGTGTCCCGTCCAGGGCTATCCCACTGGCTGCACGCAGGGTGCTTGGGCCAGAGGCACCTTGGAAGATCCTAGGTGGCCTCGTGGAGAAACGGGGCCCCACAGGGCTGGAAGGACTGGTCGCAGCCTCGCAGCTGTCGCAGCCATCCTTACTGCTTCCCCTGGGGGAGGCTTCTCTTCCCTTGTTGCTGACCTTGCATCATAGTTCATGCCTTGCCCATTTCTTTCAGCTGTGATGCTGATGTCAGCAGTCATAGTCACTCCTGTCCTGTGGCACTCTGATTGTGGGGGCCCCGCCCCTCTCTTCCTGAGTCACTAAAGGGCCCTTTCTGTGTCATTAGGGGGATAGGAGGCCTGCAGGAGTCCTTTGTAGCACCGGAGATTACATGGATCCCTGGGCTTAAAGGAGCATATTTGATACTTAAACATGGTGCTTTGTGTGCCCTGCTGATGCAATAGGCTGTAGGAAAGATGATAAACCCATGCAAGTCAGGGGAAATGTCCCCAGATGGAAATCTGTGGGTTGACAGTACAGCTCCTGACCTCCATCGTCAGCTGTCTGCAGCCGCGATGTGCTCAGAGGCAGACGCCCTGTCAGAGGTGTTCTCTGGTGCTGGCTCCTCGCGGTTTCCCGTGTGCCACGTGCTGGCCTGCGGGGCCCCTCTGCATGGCCTGCGTCCTTCCGCCAGCTCCTGCCCCTTCGTGTTGAAGGTCTCGTCCCCCCTTGCCCTCTGCTCTCAGGCCCGCTCTCGGCCTTGCCGCCGGCCAGCTTCTGCCTCTGCCCCTGGAGAAACCTCCCTGGCATGCGGCTTGGATGACGTCACTGGAGGACAACCCTGCGTGCCTCCCATGCCCCAGATCTTGCCCTGCTGTTTATTCTCTGGAACTGTAATTTGGGACATCAGCGTGGCTCTGTAATTTTAAGGCGTAAAGTACGGAGTGTCTCATTTCTCGTTGCCGTGCGCAGATCGCAGAGGTTGCCACGGTTTAGAATGTCTTCCGTCTCGCTGGGTGGCTCAGTTGGATGGAGCGTTATCTCATACACAAAAGGTTGTGGGTTTGATTCCTGGTCAGGGCATGTATGGGAAACAATGATTAATGTTTTTCTTCCATATCAATGTTTCTGTCTCTCTCTCCCCCTTGCTTTCTCTCTCTCTAAAGTTCATAAAAAACATATTAAAAAATATATATTTTATTGATTTTTTTACAGAAAGGAGGGAGAGGGATAGAGAGTTAGAAACATCGATGAGAGAGAAACATCCATCAGCTGCCTCCTGCACATCCCCACCAAGAATGTGCCTGCAAACAAGATATATGCCCTTGACCGGAATCGAACCTGGGACCCTTGAGTCTGCAGGTCGACGCTCTATCCACTGAACCAAACTGGTTAGGGCAAAAAACCATATTTTTTAAAAAGAAAAACATTTGCCCTACAGGAACTGTGCAGTGTGGAAGCTTCTAGGCGAGGGACTGTATGGATGAAATTCATTCACACATATTTATTGAGTGCCTGCTGAGGGCGGGGCCTAGAGATAGAAAGTAAGATAAAGGCCCCACTGTACCATCTGGCTGGGGAAACGGATCCAGCAAAAGTCCATTCCTTTGTCCGCAGGAGCTCAGTGTTGAACAGCAGAATCTCTAGGGGTGTTATGGGTCCTGAGTGGCAACTATCCCAGCTAGGAGTGAGGAAGGGGCAGGGAAGAGATGGTAACAAGTGAAGTGGGTGGTGAGGCTTAAAGGTAGGAGGGCTATGTGACTGGGATTGGCAAGGGGACAGGAGAATAAAGGTACAAGGGCAAGGGACAGTGTAATTCCTGCCTAACACTTCTAACCCCTGGGCGTCAGAGCAGGCATGGCGAGGCTGCAGGCAGGGCATAGCCTGGAGGTGCAGGGTGTGTGTATCCTGTAGGGGAGCTGGGACACAGGCGTGGGGTAGTGGGTGCCTGAGCTTGGGGTGATATGGAGGAAGGGACAGCTGGTCTTGGGAGGCCCCACCCAGAGTGACCATCAGCAATGGAATTTTATTAATGTGGTTCATAATTGAGCATCTGCCTTGGTTATTACTGTCGATCAGTATCTTCACTGGTCTCAGCAGTGCCTTCAAGAGAGGTGCAGGAACTGAGTCTCCTGCGTGTTTGTCTTTTCCCTGTTTTGCAAAGCTCTGCTGAGCCCAGTGGTTCCAGAGACTTCCCGCTGCCCCCACCCGCATAAGAGAAGGGGTTGTTTCTCTGGTGCTATAAACCCCAGGTCTAGCTTTTACTTGACTGTAAAGTTGCTGTCCGTAGATGGCCATTCAAAACACGGAACCCATCTATGCAAGTCTGCCCACCCAGGGAGCAGTGAGCCCAAGACCTGGCTGGGCCAGTCAGAGCCACTTTGATGTTTTATCAAGGTTTCCTTTTTGTGTTTCTTATTTTATTAAACTCATCCCATTTGTTCCTTCAAACTCCATCTTACTGCTACCCTTGGAAACTCTTCCCTCCCCGCCCCAGCTTAAAAATATGTCTTATAAACAAACAAACAAAAACTTAGCAATACCAAACAATGGTACCTGCAACTCTGGGCTGTGAGCTAACATACAGGCTCGGTGGGGTTGGTCAGTGGCTTGAGTTAAATGTGAGTTTTTCACTTTCCACCAGAAAAGTCTCCAGACTGAAAACTTCATCCCAGATCAGGAGATCCAGCATCGATCCCTAAACTGGGGTTTCTCAAACTCGCCTGCCTCCGGGGGCCTGCAAGCCCAGACTGGGGTCCAGCCGGCAGAGCCCCTTCTCTGGGTCCTTGGTCCCCTGGTTCCTATCCCTTTGCCTTCTGCCCCGAGCAGTCACTTCCTAGTGACTTTGAGGAGAAGTAAAGGGTTAATCTGAGGTCTGAACACTTGAAGGTCATCAAAAGTAAAACAGGGGGGTCACAGAGGGACGCAGTCAGCAGGAATCCCTTTACTCAGGGCCAACGTTGTGTTATTTTGCCTGAAAACAGAAGAGGCCTTAGAGGAAAACCGTCTGAGTTAGAAGGCAGTTTAAAATACATGTGCCTGCTACTTTTAAGCTAGAGAATAAGCCAGTGGCATGCTGCTGAATTGTGCTGTAATGGACAGCCACATGTTTGAAATCCACATATTTTATTTCTCTGATCGCCTTAACAATATCTCAATTTTTTTTGCCACTTTATTTATATTATTAATTTATGCCAGAGGTCAACAAACTTTTTCTGTAAAGGACCAGCAATTTAATATTTTAGGTGTTTTTGATCAAGAGGCAAAATTGAGGATATTTAAGTATTTCTATGAAGAGAGAGAAAGCAAATTTGCAGACTTTTTATTGACTAGGTTAAAAATATCCTATATAATAAAAGGCTAATATGCAAATCGACCAAATGGTGGAAGAACTACTCACTATGACATGCACTGACCACCAGGGGGCAGACACTCAATGCAGGAGCTTCCCCTTGGTCATCAGTGCGCTCCCACAGGGGGAGCACCGCTCAGCCAGAAGCCTCCACAGCAGCGCTAAGGATGTCCAAGAGTTCCTGGACTGCAAGAGGGCGCAGGCGGAGGGACCAACCCCGAGTGCACAAATTTTGTGCACTGGGCCTCTACTACTACTAATAATTGAGTGCAATGGTTTTATAACTCAGGTTTACTAATGCTGCAAGTAAAATTTTGTTGGGGTGAGATAACATTTCATTTAACTGAAGTTCAAGATTTGTATTTTCCGACATCGAATTGAGTGCAAATATTTACCTGTGAAAAGCTGTTCTTAGCCCAGAGGCTGTCCAGAAACAAGTGGTGAAGCAGATTCGGCCTGTGGGCTGTGCATTGCCGGCTCCTGGTCTATACAAATGATCAGCTTGGAAAATGCATCCCTCTTCCCACCAGCAGGACGAGGTAACGGCCTGGTCTGCCACAAATGCAGCGCTATCTAACTTCCTGGCTTCGCCATGCTGATGGACTTCGCAACACCTTGGTTTTAGATCTTGGATCTGCGTGCGATTTTACAGAGACGTCTTGGTGACTTCCTGCCATTAACAGAAATGGATGTAAGGAAAGTGGTGCCCTGCTGAGTCCACTCAGGCATTTATTCTAAAATCAGCGAGACAGGGTCACCCACTGACTCTTCCTACATGTGCTCAGTTGGCTCCCTGGTTTCCTCCATTCAGGCTGGTCCTGTATGTGCGCACACATGACCCCTGTGACTGCGGCCACCTGCCCTGAGCTCAGACTCCCCGCGGGTAGCGGAGGCAGCACCCCCCTGAGGATCAAAGCCGGGAGGAGGAGGAAGGCCTCGTTCCCACACCCCTGTCTGCTCTTGCTGCTGGGAGGCAGCATCTCCTGGCCAGTCGGGATGCACTTACTCTGCCAGCAGTCCTGGCTCGCGTGCAAATGCCTGGGAAACACTCCTTTATTTCCCCTTAGTTCAGCTAAAGTCGCGTAATTTTTCAAGTGGAACATTTGTGTAATTAACAGTATAAAAGGAAAGAAAAACAAATGTTGAGAAAGGTAGATTTACGGAATCCAAATTTGATTAAAGTCTAACCTGACTGAAGTCTGACCTGGCCTTGGCTTTCCTCAGTGCGGGCCTCTCCCTGCTCGTTTGGAAGCAGAGGCCTCTGCCTGCATGGCCGCCTGCTGCTACTGTTGGGTAGTCAGCTGGCCTGTCTTCCTGCAGACACAACACCAACGCCTCCATCACAGCCATCATGTTTTTACTTCAGGGTAGGGACTCTGGCAGGTGAGCTCCTGGGAAACTCCATCATTTGCACTTGCCATGGGTCAAAGACACTAATTTTCTATCTTTCTCAGCATCCTCATTTGTCATCATGATGTCACATGGTTGCTCTGGGTTCCTCCACTACCCCCTCTAGTGTCCTCCCGACAGTTCTCCACACTAGTCTCAGATGGGGGACATTCATCCTCCAGGATTCAATGGGGAGTTGGGGATCCAGCCCTCCCTGGTGGCTAGGAGGTGCCCTTCTTTTTCTTTGCTGGAATGGATGGTTCTGAGAAGGCCAAGTGGACAGTCAGGACTACTGCTCACTTAAAACAAGACAAAGAAAATTTCCAGAGACAGAGAAAGACATTATGTAATGATGGAAAGTTCAACCTGCCCAAAAGGTATACAATCCTAAGTGTAGATGCACAAAACAACAGAGTTGTAAAATATGTGAAGCAAAAACTGGGAAACTAAAGGAAGAGACAGAGAAATCCACAGTAAGTTATGGTTTGAGACCTCAATACCATTCTCTCAACAATTAGAAAATTGGAAGGATATAGAAGAATTCAGTGTCACTGTTGAACATTTATGGAATGCTCCAACCAATAACAGCAGAATTTAAAAAAAATATATTTTATTGATTTTTTTACAGAGAGAAAGGGAGAGGGATAGAGAGTTAGAAACATCGATGAGAGAGAAACATTGATCAGCTGCCTCCTGCATGCTCCCTACTGGGGATGTGCCTGCAACCAAGGTACATGCCCCTGACTGGAATTGAACCTGGGACCTTTCAGTCAGCAGGCTGACATTCTATTCACTGAGCCAAACCCGTTTTGGCAAACAGCATAATTTTTTAAGAGGCCTATGGGATATATACTAAGATGGATCATACATGGGGTCATAGAAAAAACCTCAATTAATTGAAAAGAACTAAAACCATACAGAGTATAGTTTTCTAATCACAATGGAAATCAATGACAGAGAGATAACAGAGAAATCTCCAGACCCTTGGAAGGGGGACATCTCCAGGGAAATATACACTGATTATTATGACCGCCTGACATTTGTAGGCAAATTAGCCATACACTGCATCACATGGGATATGGAAGCTGGAGGCCTGTTTGAACACCTTTGCTGTCTGCAGTTACCAAGATAAAACATCGCCAATTCACACAGGAACACAAGGATTGGACAGTCGAGCATTGGAAAAGAGTCATGTGGTCCGATGAATCACATTTCCAATTGCATCATGTAGATTGCAGAGTGAGAATTTCGCAGAAACAGCATGAAAGCATGCACCACATGCATGAGTACAACCCTTCAAGCTGGTGGGAGTAGTGTTATGTTTTGGGGTATATTTTCCTGGCATGATTTGGGTCCTTTAATTCGTGTGGAACAACGTCTAAATAGCACAACATACCTAAGTATCATTGCTGATCAAGTTCATCCTATCATGTTGATGGCGTATCCCAACTGATATGGCTTCTTCCAACAAGACAATGCTCCATGCCACGGTGCTTGTATTGTGCAGAAGTGGTTTCAAGAACATGAGGGAGACTTTACATTGCTTAGGTGGCCCCACAACCACCAGATCTCAATCCAATTGAGCATTTGTGGGACGAAGTTAAAAGCCATCAGGCAGCTGGTTCCACAACCATCTAATCTCATAGAACTGGACAGTGCTATTCATCAGGCATGGTATCAGATTCCTCACATCACCTTTCAACGTCTCGTGGAGTCAGTGCCAAGAGAAATCACCACAGTATTGAAGGCAAAAGATGGCCCAATGAAGTATTGGTGGAGTGGTCATAATAATCTGGCCACTCAGTGTATATCTATATATCTATATAGTAGAATGAAAATGAAAAACAATTCATCAAAACTTGTGGAATATATTTACTACACTAAAAACAGTGCTCAGAGGGAAATTTATAGAACTAAATATTTGCATTAAAAAATAAGAATGGCTTCAAATGAATAATATAAGCTCCCACCTCCAGATACTTGAGAAAATAGAGCAAAATAAACCCAAACAAGTAGAAGGAAGGAAGTAATCAAGATAAGGACAAAAACCAATGAAATTGAAAACGAGATGACAATAGAGAAAATCAATGAAACAAAAAGTTATTTGAAAAGATCAACTAAATTGATAAATCTCAAGATGATAAAAAAAGCAAGAAGTCACAAATTACTAATATCACAAATGAAGGAAGGGATATTGCTACAGATCCTACACATCAACAATAAGAGAATACTGCAAACAACCTTATACACACAAATTTGAGAACTTCAAAGAAATGGACTAATTGTCCTCAGGTAAATGTTTAAAGAAACTGTGGTGCAGTCATACCAATGGATACTATTCAGCAAGAGAAAAAAGAAAAGACCATTAACACATACAACTTAGATGGATCTCAAGGGGATTTTGCTGATTGTGAAAAGCCAATCCCATAAAGTCACATATAATATAACTCCATTTATGTAATACTAGAGGTCCAGTGCATGGATTTGTGCACATTGAAAGGAAATTAATTAGAAGAAATATTTTAGAGGCTGGGGAGGGACCGCAGGAGATTGGCAGCTGGGGAGGGACCATAGGAGGTTGGCTCCAGAGCAGGTCTGGCCTGTTTCAGCCAGTCCCAAGGGCCAGACCATAGCAGCAAGCTAACCTACTGGTTGGAGCATCTGCCCCCTAGTGGTCAGTGTGTGTCATAGGGGCTGGTTGAATGATCCAACAAATGGTCGGACACTTTGCATGTTAGTCTTTTATTATATAGGATTTTCTTTAAACAACACTGTTATAGAGATGAAAATCAGGGACTACTGGGGGTTAGAGATGGTGGTGGCGGGTTGTGAAGTGATTGTGTCTGTGAAGGGATAGTATGTGGAAATCTTTGTGGAATTGTTTTCACCCTACCTGGGGTGGTAAGACACAAATCTTCCCAATGATAAAATGATACGGAACATTCATGCATGTTATACCAATGTGCAGTTCTTGGCTTTGATATTGTAGAGCTTTATAAGATATTACCTTTGGCAGAAACTGGTGAAGAGTACCTGGAACCTCTCTGTATATTATCTTTGTAATTTACTGTGCATTCACATTTCAACTTTAAAAATTAGAAGAAAAAAGATCATTGGGTGTTATCTGTCACTTGGCTGCTATAAAGGTGCCTCCCATTTGGCCAAAAATATCTACAATTACCATGGGCTATATTAATGGATTTGTTTGTCTGATGAAGGGACAGCATAGTCCTCATGCTGATTAGACTCATCTTGAGTCTTTTCTGCCCTTTAGATTTGATGGGCCCGACTGGCTGGAATCCAGGACATGATGTAATTGAGGGAATCTGGGCAAGACTTGCCAGGGAGGATAGGCTATGACTTTAAATATTTGCATGGTTCACAGATAAAGAGGGTGTGGAACTATGCTGTGTGTACATTCCAAGGCCAAAACTAGGGCCAATGGATGGACAGTATCTAGAGTGAGATTGGGCCTCAGTATAAAGAAATCTGGTCACTGTCCTGAGAGGTCGGCAGGTCATAGCTCTGCCATTGTTGAAACATGTTTGGAGTAGTGAGCAGATTGAGCGCCAACCATCAGGAATCTTATCCAGGTGGTGACTGCAGTGGCAGAAATGGGGACTCCTTGGGCACATGCCTTCCAAAGGCATACTGAGGCCGCCGACCAAGTTGTGATTAAAGAAATCTAACACTGGGGGTGGAATCAGGGGTAGCAGAACCTTAAAATGGACCATGTCTTGATTTTTTATTATTTTGAGAAAATTTAAATCAAAGTCTATTTTTTCTGGATTATTCTTGATTTCATTAGAGTACTAGTTCCAGTGGAACAAGGGCAGGATTTAAGGATAGGCCCAGACTGGAAAGCAGTGATGAACCAGAACATGGGCATCTTGGGGAGAGTCCTAGTTCTGAGGGAGCAGTTGGGGTGCAACTCTAATATCTCTACAAAGCCTTGGACTCAAACAAAAAGAGGCCTAGCAGAATGTTCTCTGCTGCCTCTGGTTTCATGTAGCCTGAATTTAGGGTACAATGCCTTTCATTTTATTGCCCCAACAAGCATGCTTTCCATTAATCAAAGCAGATTTCTCCATGACACACATTTCTCTGGCCACTGTGGCCCATTTGGTTGAGTGTTGTCCCATGCAGTCAGCAGTTCAATTCCCTGTCTGGGCTCATGCCTGGGTTGCAGGATCCATCCGTATCTAGTAAGTGGTATGCAGGAGGCAATCGATCGATGTTTCTCTCTCATTGATGTTTCTCTCTCCAGCTCCCTTCCTTTCTCTCTTAAATCAATAAATGCACATCTACACTAATAAAAGAGAAACATGCAAATTACCATCACTTCAATATGCCCAACAGCCAATCAGAGTGAGTATGCAAATTAACCTGAAAAGATGGTGGCAGCCCTGCCCTCCCCCCCAGTTCCCCCCAGCCACCTCTAGCCTGTGGGAGTTGGAGAAGTTAGGTGCCAGCGCCTGAGGCTGGCTGCAGCCAGGGAGACCAAGAAGCTGCCTGTCCCGTGATCCCAGCCAGAGAAGTCACCCCCACTACATTCCAGGGAAGACGGAGAAGCTGCCTGCCTGTGGTCCAGGCACCAGTACCTGCGCTGGCTACAGCCTGGTAGATGGGGAAGCCACCCACCCTGTAATACTGGGCACCAGTATCTGTGCTGGCTGTGGCCTGGGAGATGGAGAAGCTGTCAACCCTGTGGTCCTGGCACCGGCATTTGCAACTGCAGCACAGGCGAAGCCACCTGTCCACCACCCCCTGCAGCTGCAGCCCACCTGGGTGCCTATGGCTGACCAGAGGGAGGGAAGTCTGGATCCTGGGTGCCTATGGTCAGCTGGAGGAGGGAATCCTGGGTGTCAGATGTGGGGCCAAGGCAGAAGTGGTTAGGGGCAATCAAGCCAACAGGGGAGCAGTTAGGGACAATCAGGTTGGCAGGCAGAGGCAGTTAGGGGCAATCAGGCAGGCAGGCGAGCAGTTAGGAGCCAGCAGTTCTTGATTGTGACATGGATGTCCGACTGCCGGTTATCCCCTGAGGGGTCCCAGATTGGAGAGGGTGCAGGCTGGGCTGAGGGACACTCTTTCCTCCCCTGCACCAGGCTATTAGTGTTTTCTTAAAAAAGAACTGCAGTCCTGGCCAGTGTGGCTCAGTGGTTGAGCATCAACCTATGAACCAGGACATTGGGGCACATGTCCAGGTTGCAGGCTCCATCCCCAATGTGGGAGCAAGTGATCAATGGTTCTTTCTCATCATTGATTTTCTCCCTCTCCCTTCCTCACTGAAATAAATACAAATACATTTTTAAAAAAGGAACTGCAGGTATGGGGTGGAGTTGGTGAGGAATGTTAGGCAGGTTTGGAGGGCCTTTAAGAAAGGAAGAAAGTCTGAATTTCATGTCTATATGTCCAGTTTGGCCTGGTTCCAATTATAGTGGTAAGGTTGAGTGTATCTAATTATTTACTCTATATATGTCAGCATACAGAGCAGCTAAGTTTAGTTTTCATCAACATGTTTGGATTAAGTCTCAGAACTGTGGCGGCTAAAAGTTTAGGTAGCATAGAACAAAGATCATATGAGACACAATGGTGACCCACAATTGGGGTTACCCACAGTAAGGCTTTCATAGACAGTTTGAAGGTGCAGTTGGGAGAAGGGTGCTCATGTGCCAAATGCATCTTAGAGGCATTGGGGGTTTTGCTGATCACATAAGTTAATGCGTTTGAAGGGATATATTTCTCCATGCTGCTCAGTTCAGGCCTGTGCTCACCTGACCATGTCCTCTTTAGTGCGTGGCACCCAATGATTCAAACAGGCATGGGGGAGAGATGGTGGGCTGGAGGAGGGTAGAAGGAGAAGGCAGAGTGGCCTAAAGTGAGGACAGGAGGGGCTGGTGGGTTCAAGGAAGGAACTGGAAGTGCCCCATCCAGTCCCCACCCTGTGGTTACTCTGGTTGCATCCCTGATCCCAGGCAGCAGAGCACATCCGGGCCACTGACATTCACTTGGGCTCATTCCCCTGACTCTCCAGGCTGCTGGTCCGCCCCACCAGGGAGGGTTCGGTTCTCTGTGCCATTTCTTTTCCTATGAATGTGGCTTTTCAAAGGTAGGTTAGGGAAAGACATGTGGCTACCAGTTTACTTTTATGCTTTCGCTTTCCATTTCAGCAATCAAATCCAAAAGGTGACACAGATGTCTGTGCTTTTTCATTTTTTCCCCCATTTCATTCTTCCTTCCAGGTAAAGCCGGAGGTTGACTGGGTAGTCCGTGAAATGCAGAATTAGCCCCAGGGCATTGGGCTAGCAGGGGAGTTGTTCCCAGTTCAGGCTCTGGGTCCATAGTTTTCTAAAACCTTTGTAATATTTAACTATTTAAAAGTCGGCTCTTAAGCTAGCGAGCCTCTTTATGGGACAGAATTGCAATTGCGCCTCGGAATTGAACTGAGCCAAATTTCTAGGCTGTCCCCCTTGAGAATTCTGAGGAATGAATACCCTTTCTTGTAAGTTCTCAGAGATCTTCAGATAACAACCCTCCATGCCTATAAAGCACCTTTAGTAGGATACTAGCCCAAGGGAGAGGTAGCAGGTATGTGCCAGCCTCCACAGGCTCCCAGGAAGAACTATTCCTCGCCAGTCCAGTCCTCACCAGCCCAACATCAAAGGTGCCTCACAAATGGGAACTTGGCCCCCATTTTATGATGCTGGGATTAAAAGGCCAGCATACCCAGCATAGAGCTATTTACACCGAGGCTAATTTTAATGGGTTCCCACAGCTCTTTGTAGAGTTAGCACCATCCTTGCATTTATATGATGCTAGATGCCCTGTGAAAATTAGATGGATCAGAGCTGGCACCCAAACAGGAAGCAGGAAGTACAACCTATCCTGAGTTCCGTGGTTAATACGCTTTTAATCTCATGGGTGTCAAGGGTGGTGGAGGTGGAGGTGACTCTATCTCTTTTATGGACTCAAATGTCTTCAATTGGTTTTTATTTTTAAGGATTAAAAAAGTTAGCATTCATGTTTGGTAAATTTGAATGATAATTAATAGGTAACCGTTTCACACTAATATTTTCTAAAAATAAAAGGAGAAGAAATGCTAGAAAAGGCCAGTCACTGAGTATGCTCTGTTACCATTGGCGTTGGCAGTTACCTTTTCACTTGCTAAATATATGTGATGTTTCTGATTTATTGTTTCCACCCCCAGAATCAATCTGCTGAAAAAGAAGTATACTTGAAAAATATCCACTTTTTCTTAAACCACTCTTTTTTCCATTTTATAAAAATCTGATTTTTCAAATCTCTATAAAAAGTGGCAAATTTAGAGAAAAAATTCTTAGAGATTTGTGTGACAACCTTTGTAAAGGGATTTGACATTTCTAAGTTGTCAAAGATAGTTTATAAAGCTTTGAAGTTTCTAGGGGCACCTGCATTGCTGAGATGTTACTATATTTAAAAAACATTTAGTGTATCTTCAAGCATAAAGAAAGTTCAGAAGGGAAAGAGGGCATGCATTAAGATTCCCGTGCTGGCTTATTGTACATGGCAACTTAGCAGGAACACAGAGTCCAGATGTGTGACCAAACATTATTCTGGATATTTCTGTGAGGGTGTCTTGGGGATTAACAGTTAGGTCAATGGACTCTGAGAAAGCAGATTACCCTCCATAATGTAGGTGGGACTTACCAGATCAGTGGAAGGCTTGGATAGAACAAAAGACTGACCTTCCCCAAGCAAGAGGGACTTCTCTAGTTGATGGCCTTTGGATTTGAACTGTAGCATTGGCTGTTTATGGTCTCCACCTGCCAGCTCATCTTGCAGGTTTGAATTTCCCAGACTCCACAATTATGTGAGCCAAATCCTTAAAATCTATCCCTCCATCTATTCACCCACCCACCCAACCATCCATCTCTCTTCCTTCTATTGGGTCTGTTTCTCAGGAGAACGCTGCCAGACACAATCCACCAGCAGAGAAACCTGTGATCAGGAAGTTAAATTGCATGGTGTTTCCCGGCAGGCTGGTTGGGTTGTCCTCTATGCACTCTGTCTAGGGAGAAAGGTCAGGGTGCTCGGAGGGCGATAGCAGCACATGGATCCCGGGCTGCTTTAGTCACTCAGCTTACCTGGGATGAACAGAAGAGAACATTCTTGCAGTTTCCAGATGCTGAAAAGCTTTTTGCAGCCCAGCTGGGCTAAGGTTCTGAAGACCTAGGAGCCCAGCCCCCACCATGGAACCTCTGGTGGGAGGAAAGGGACAGGTCCAGTACGTTGGCATTAAGTCGAGATCCAGCCTCGTGCTGTGAAGCAAAGCACCAAAATGGAATACTGTTCGCGCTCTGTACTAATAGTTTTGGTAATATTGCCAGTGCTCAGTGTTTTAAAAAAAAAATCCTACTCCTTAAAATAAAAGTGTTTATGGAAAATGACCATGCTTTCTAATCTCTTCTAGTTATCTCTGATGGAAGCTGGGCACTTACTTTATGGCTCAAAACCCAGATTAACGATCTGGGGTGGGGGAGGAGATTTGGATAGAGCTGCAGCAAATTAAATCTTCATGCAAAACATAAAATTGTTTTAAGGTCTTTTTATAGGCTTCTGGCACCTGCAGGCATTCATTAAATATGTCATGTGAATGAGAAATTCTCTGGCCGTTCCCTGGAGAGATAGATCCGTGCATTTATTTCTGGGGTATTGTCCTTGAATGTTAGAGCAGGTAGGCGCTACCCTTGAAGAAAAGCTCCAGAGAAGACTTCCCTATGGAGAGATGGGTTTGTTCAGTTAGAACTGGAGACCAGCACAGGCCCTGCCCCTCCTCCCCATATGCTCCTTATTGCTGTGCTCTCTCACTCACTCACTCACTCACTCACTCACTCACTCACAGGTGGCTGCTGAGGAAGAGCATATACCATTTGCTCACCTCGTGTTGACTTTCCTTTTTACTCCTCCTTGTTTGTTTGCCATCTCACTGCATCTCGTCTGGGGGCACATGCTTTATTAGTTGGGCACATGCTTTATTAGTTGGGGCCAGAGCCCAGGCGTCCTCTAGGCACTATGAATCAGATTGCGTCTCGAGTCAGCTCTTGCCGTGAGCTGCCTGGGCACCTGAGTCACGCAGAGGCCGAGGCTGCAGACGCCACGGTGCCCCGTCACGGTCACAGTGCCCGGCTGTCCCGGTGCCTCTGGACTGACACAAGTTCTGGCGAGCTGCAGAGTTGGCTACAGGTTGAAAAAGCCAAGGAGAGCCACCAGCGTTGTGGAGCAGTAAATGCGTTTGGGAGGAAACCTAAACACCAGGTGAGTGTGGGTGGACGAGTCAGGCTGGGCCTGTGCACCTCTTTCCTGCCCAGCCTCTCAGCTCTCTCCTTCCTTCCCTGACATCGTCGCCAGGCATTTCCTTCCATCAGAGCAATGGGTGCTTTTCACGCTACCTATGAACCTCTATCGGGACATTTTGCAGATGAGTTTAACTTTAAAAAATTGAACAAAAACCAGCCTCTCTTCAAAAGCTGGGATTCCTTAAAGTGTCAGGCAAGTAACTTAGACTTTCTAAATCTAGTTTTGTCATCTCTAAAATGAGGCCAATAATACTATCCAGCTAGTTTTGTCATGAGGATTCAGTGGAGCGATGCTTGTAGATTATCTCAGTGTTGTATACACTAGAGAATTCTGAGAGATGGTAATGCAAACTTGAGGCTTCAGAAGGTAAATTTTTGCCCTGCTCAGAAACCTTTTTGCCTCTTACCTTTGGCCAACAAGAATTTATTTTGTGCTGAGTCAGAGCATACAACATAGATATGTTCCTGCCTCCTGGAACTTTCTATTCTGGCCAAGACAGTAGACAGGAACATATAAAGGATATCTATAATAATAAAAGCAAAATATTCTAATTAGACCAGACATTCTTCCAGACAACCTTCTGCACAAAGCAGGGGTGGCGAGGGAAGCCCAGGTCCCCGTGCCAGAGGGAAGCCGGTGCCGGCAGCTGGGAGCGGGGAGGGGGGAGAGGGAGAAGGCCTACTATTGCACAAATTTCGCGCATCGGGCCTCTAGTATGTAATAACGATAAGTGGTGGTAGCTGCCGTGAAAAACATAAAACGGACCATAGGGAGGAGGGTGCTGGGTGTGAGATCTGTTTTATGTAGGGTGGGTAAGGAAGGCCTCTTGGAAGAGGTGACATTCACTGAAAGAGGAAGCAAACTGGAGGTTAATCTACATCCAACATTTAAAAAGGGATGGCTTAAGGCCGTGGTTGGCAAACTGTGGCTTGCGAGCCACGTGTGGCTCTTTGGCCCCTTGAGTGTGGCTCTTCCACAAAATACCAGGGCCTGGGTGAGTCTATTTTGAGGAAGTGGTGTTAGAAGAAGTTTAAGTTTAAAAAAATTGGCTCTCAAAAGAAATTTCAATTGTACTGTTAATATTTGGCTCTGTTGACTAATGAGTTTGCCAACCACCTGGTTAAGGCATTTGAAGTAGTTTCCGGAATGTCAGCCACCAGTAATGCTACTGATAGCATATTAGCTCACAGATGTTTATCGCAAAATGTTTTCAGGTTCCAGAAACAATCTCTGAATCTGTGTGTGTGTATGAATGTATGTGTATGTATGCATGTGTGTGCATATGTGTGTGTTTGTGTGTATGCATGTGTGTTTTTGGTATGTGTAGGGAGAGTGCCTTTCCCTTACATGGGTTATGCTTTATCTCTATGAAGACATCTGAAGGCAGAGGATGGGTGATGCTAGTGTTGGGCCTCTTTCAAGCAGTGATTGAAAGAAACTATTCAATTGTTGCTCCTTTGACGTGTGGAAATAGGTAAAAACTTTACAGATCGTTTTGTCTTTTAAAAATATGATGTAAAAATGCTGTTTAAAAGCAGTTTTATGCCCTCCACAGCTGTCAGAACAGCCGGTTGCAGAGCTGGCTGGTTGTGAGGAGCTGCTGAGGGCTGCCTGGGAAACCTCTTTCCTAGAAAGGTCCTCCATGTGTAATGTGGGCCTGCCTTTTGGAATGCAAGCCGTGTGAAATCTGTCTTGAATCTGTGTGTGTGTCACAGCAGGTTTTTCCTCCTGGAGAAAAAAGTGCTGGAACTAAGTGTATAATAAGCCCTATTTTGTAGGTGTACGGGAAGAAGAAATCCCTTTTAGGGTCCACTTTCTTAGGCTGTCATTCTTCTGCAGGTCATCTTTGGGTGTTTCTGGTAATCATCTGACTTTAGTGTTCCTATAAGTTGGGATTGCTTGCCATCCCTAGGGATGCACTGGTCAGGTTCTTAGTGGCATTTTGGCTGTTTTTATTCCACACCTGTGTGTTTATTACTCACATATTTTTCTGGTGTTTTCCCCCTTCTCCCCATAAGTTTCTGTCATTTGTGCTTCTGGTTTTGATATTTCATTAAAAAATATTGACCGGGGCAACCTAAAAGCAATTTTAAACATGTGTGTGATGGTTGGCGAGCTTCATCTTTGGTGCAGTCACAGACAATGGCTGTCTCAGGAGCACAGCAGTTTTTCAGATGTAGACCCATTGTGTTCTTCAGAGATAGTAGCATTAACGAGCAGCTCTAGGAAGTTCCCTGCATTCCGTGTCCAGCGACAGGAAAGGAGAGGGCAGACTGGAATGTTCATTAGGGAGACTTCGGTTCTCCTCCTGCAAGATGACGCAGGTTGTTTGGACTTTAGGATCTCAAGTACATTGACATGGATGAGTGTATTTGCTTGTATACAGGGATCTCCCTCCCCTACACACAGAGCATTTTATTTTATTAAAAAACCAGAGGCCCAGTGCATGAAATTTGTGCACTGGGGGGGCCGGGGAGGAGTGTGTCTCTCTGCCCAACCTGCACCCTCTATAATCTGAGACCCCTTGGGGGATGTCCAACTGCCTAAACAGGCAGTCAAACATCCTTTTTCACAATCCAGGACTGCTGGCTCCCAACTGCTCCCCTGCCTGCCTGATTGCCCCTACCTGCTTCTGCCTGCCAGCCTGATCACCCCCTAATCACTCTCCTTCCAGCCTGATAAACACCTAACTTCTCCCCTGCCAGCACAATTGTCCCCAACTGCCCTACCCTGACAATTCCCATCTCCCCAAATGCCCTCCCCTGCATATTCCCTCTTTATTAGCTAGGGTTTTTCTTTAACATATTGGACAGCCCTATCTGGCTTGGCTAGGTGGATGGAGCATCAGCCTGCAGACTCAAGGGTCCCAAGTTCGATTCTGGTCAAGGGCATGTACCTTGTTTGGGGGCACATACCCATTGGGGAGTGTGCAGGAGGTAGCTGATCAATGTTTCTCTCTCATTGATATATCTAGCTCTCTATCTCTTTCCCTTCCTCTCTGTAAAAAAAAAATCAATAAAATATAGTATAAAAAAAGAAACATTTAAGATTTCTCCATATCTGCCTGGATGGTGCGACTCAGTGGTTGAGACCTCAGGCTGCCACAGCTGGTAGGGGATCGCACAGTGGGAGTACACGCTGCTGCCATGCTGAGACCCCAGCCCAGGCTGCCAGTGCCGGGAGGGGGTTGCACTGTGGGGAGTGAATTTGTTTTTGTTTTCTTTATAAAGGGTCAGGAGGGCCTCTGGGCAGCATTCTGCAGGCTCTCAGCGGCAGCCGTCCCTGAGAATGGGGGACTCTGGTAGGGCTGAGAGGACTGGGTACCACCATCTTGTGGCTACGGATGCCATCCTTTTTGTCGTGGAGTGACGGTTAATTTGCATATTACTCTTTTATTAGATGGTGTCTTTTTTTTTTATTAATCCTCACCGGAGGATATTTTTCCATTGATTTTTAGCGAGAGTGGAAGAAAGAGGGAAAGACAGAGAGAAACATTGATGTGAGAGAAACAAATTGATGGGTTGCCTCCTGCACAAGCACTAACCAGGGTCTGGGCCAGGGAGGAGCCTGCAACCCAGGTACATGCTGTTGACCAGAATCGAACCAAGGTACCCTTTGGTCCACAGGCTGATGTTCTGTCCACTAAAACAAACCAACTAGGGTTATATAGAGCATTTTAGTGTCATATTTACTGGATGTTATAGGAGGCACATGTTTGTATGGCACGAAGAAGTTAGCAATGACACAGAATACCTACTTAATGCTTCTCTTTGGCTCTCAGATGCTGGCTTCTTCAAGCCTTCTGTTGTTGTTTTTCTTTTCCTCCTTCTCCCTTACCTCCTTCTTCTCCTTCTTCTTCTCCTTCTCTTTCTCCTCTTCTTTTTTCTCTTTATTTCATCTTCTCCCCTTCTTCTTCTTCCTCCTCTTCCTTCTCTTCATCCTCCACCTCTTTCTTCTTTTTATTTAGGGGAAATTAGTATAGAAGCTTGAAGCAAGACATGTGATCTAGGGATTTTAAAGCCAGTGCTGCCTATGACATACATTCTTTAGACTAAAGTGTCACATCACCTACCAAGCTGATCCTCCCTGCCCTAGGCCGGTCTCTGGGGAGAATGTTCACCTGGCCCCCCTTTCAGGAGGGAAGTGGCGTCCTGTGGGTACAGAGAGTATGGGTGAGGAAAGGCCAAGCCCCCCGTGGCACAGGGCTGGTCCATTGCATGGATAAAGTCTGAGGTCTGATGCACTGACCAGTGGGAGAGCCTCCTCCTTCCTCCAGTTTCTTCAAGATCATCGTTTCAAAGCAAAACAGCCAAGATGTAGAGGAGGACAACCAATGGTAGAAGAAGATATTGTTTTGTTTCTCTTACTGTGAGGTAGATTCCAAACAGGTTAAAAACACCTAATTTTAACAGCAAGGATAAGGATCTTAAGCAATGATTTCTACAAATGCAATAAGACAAAGAGAGAGAGAGAGATAGAGGGGAAGAACATGAAAGGGCAGAAACTGTAGAAAAGTTCAGAAAGGGAAGTAACAGTGTGGGAGCTGGCCACTGCTGAGAGCTTTATCCGCTCTGGATTCTTCCCTCCCTGTGGTACTTGTCAGGCCTGCTCTGAGCTAGGCTGGGAGCACCCAGTTAGCCAGTTCTTTCATGAAGCAGGTCGTTGTGAGCTAGTCTTTGGAGCAAAAAGAAAGCTTAATGTGGAGGAGTGAAATCTGGGTTTGATGAGCGTTTAAACCTAAAGTGTATTTGTTCACTGCGCAAACCATCAATTGCAAGGTGACAGTTGGCCAGATCACCATGTTTACCTCTAGGAGTGCACCAGTTTCTGAGTGAGACTACAAGAAGCTTCGAAGTGATTTACCGAACAGAGTGTATTTGTTAGGCGGTTGTTATCTTTTCGTTTTGAAGAATATGTTTCTATTTTGTTAGGTGCAACCATTGATGTTTCTAAACACTTTTGAGGTGGAATTGACATGCGGTAATCGGTACGTGTTTAAAGTGTACAATTTGATATGTTTTGATATATGTATGCATCAATGAAGTCATGATCACAATCAAGAGTGAAGGTCTCCATCCCCCCCAAAGTTTCTCTGTGCTCCTTTGTAGTTCCTCTCATCCCCTACCTCACCGGCTCCTCCCGCAGGCAACCACTGCTCTATTTCGGTCACCATAGATTAGTTTGCATCTCCTCAAATGTAATATAAGTTGAAGCATATAGTATGCATTCCATTATTCTCTGGCTTCTTTCACTCAACATAATTATTTTGAAATTTATCTATGTAGCATGTTATTAACAGTTTATTCCTTTCAATGCCGAGTAGCATCCCGCTGTAACCGAGATGCAGGTTTGGCTGCCTGCCACCACGAAAGCTGAACTCGTGAGACAGGTGCTGGTGCAAAAGGGCAGAGGTTTATTCAAGTGCCACAGCTGGGAGAAGGGTGGACTACCCTCTCAAAGACCGTCCCCTCTTCCTGCTCCAGCCTGCAGTTCTTTTAGGGATGGGGAGGGGAGGGATTTTTTAATCCAATTATCTCGATAGCTTTCCTGCACTGGGATCCTGTCTATTTATCTTTCTAGCTTTTTGTGGCTCAGTGTAAAAGTCCCCTCCCCCCCTCCTCCCCACCCTATGCCATCGTGGCCAATGGGGAAGACTTTCCGGCCCTTTGACTGACTGTCTACGGTAACACTATTATATGGATAAACCACATTGTATTTATGTATTTACATATCAATGGACATTTGGGTGTTTCTAGCTATAGATGCCTCAATGTAAAGCTGTTGTAAACATTAGTGTACAACTGTTTCTGTAGATATATGCTTTAATTTCTCTGTGGTAAATACCTAAGAGGGCTTTTTAAAACTAACAAACTTCTCCAAAGGGGTTATACAGTTTTACACCCCCACCTCTATTGTACGAGAGCCCAGTTCATCCACATCCTTTCCAACGTTTGGAATGGTTAGTCTGCTTAATTTCAGTCGTTCTAATAGTGAGTGGTGGTAACTCATTAGGGTTTTAATTCGCATTTGCCTAATGACTAATGACATTGAACATCTTTTTTATTTGCTTATTTACCATCCATTTTCTTTTATAGACAATGTTTGCTCAAATTGTTTGCCAATTTTTAAATGGGATTGTCTGTTTGTTATTATATTTATATTTATTGTGTTACTTACATTGTTTTTCTTATTTTTATTTTTTGTTTTGAGAGTTCTTTATGTGTTCCAGATGCAAGTCCTCTATCAAATATGTTATTTGCAGATATTTTTCTCCTAATCTGTGACTTGTCTTTTCTTAATAGTGTCTTTGAAAGATAGACATTTTTAAATTTAGAAAAGTCTGATTTATCAAATTTTTTTCTTTCATGGACTATACATTCAGTGACATATCTAAGAGGCCTTTACCTAAGCAAAGGTCACAAAGATTTACTCCCATCTGATCTTTTAGGTTTACAGTTTCATATTTTAAATTTATATCTATGATCTATTTTGAGTAAATCTTTGCATCTGATATGGGTCAAAGTTATTCTTCTCTCCTATGTACAAATAATGGTTCCTGCACCATTTGTTTAAGAAATATGCTAACAAGACTGTATAAGGATTAAAGATTAATACATGGGTAGTCAGAACAGTAGTTGTCTCTGGTGGGTGGAGAAAGATGCATGTGTTGAGCGCTCTGCGGAAAGCTCCAACTATAATATTGATTTTTATAACTTAAGGTTAATAATATGTTTACATATAGTTATCTCTTTTTCTTTATACATTTTTATATGATTTTAATATTTTAAATAAACTTTTTAAAAGAATTATCAAAGACTGATAGGGAGAAATGAAACTTACTGTAAATTTCTTATAATGTACATGAAGTGGTATAATATCATATGAAGAACATCTGTAATAGGTTAAATATGTATACTGTAAACCTTAAAGCAACCACAAAAATAACACTTACATGTAGCTAAAGACAACAAAAGATAATTAAAAATTTCTAAAAAAATAAATAATCCAAAAAAAAGAGAAAAAAGTGTAATGAAGTGCAGATAAAACAAATAGCAAATAGCAAAATGGTAGGATTAAACCTAAACATATAATTAACCACATTAAATATATTTTTTCTAAACACTCAATAATTAAAGTTAGATTTTATATATATATATATATATATATATATATATATATATATACTTAAAGCAAGACCCAAATGCTTCCTAGATAAAACAAACTTTTCCTATAATGATAAAAATAAGCTAAAAAGATGGAAAAAAATAAACCATGCTAATGCTAATCCAAAGACTATGTTAATGTCAGACAAGATAGATTTAAGATAAATTAATATTGCCAGAGATGAAGAATGTCATTTCAGAACAATAAAGTGCCCAATTTATCAAGTTGAAATAATGATCCTAATTGTTTCTGCACATAATGATAGAGCTTCAAAAAGTACCAGAGCAAAAATGTACAGAGCTGAAAGGAGAAATAGAAAAACCCACAATTAGAGTTGGAAACTAATGCTATTCTCACAGTAATCCATAGAACAAGTAGAAAATCAGTAAGAATATGGAAGACTGGAACAAAAGTATCCATCAACTTGACCTAATTGACATTTATAGAACATTCCACCCAACAACATCAGAATGCACATTCTACTCACGTACCCATGGACAGACCGGATTCTGACCTGATTCAATGTCCTTGTCTAAGATAATAATATCAGTGACAGTTCTGTTTAGTTTTAATTATTTTTCCTTCAAACCAGGGACATCTCTTCTTCCTTCTTTGCATGCCTGATAGTTTTTTATTGAATTCCAGACACTGAATTTTACCTTGTTGCATGCTGATATATTAGTATTCTTACAAATATTTGTAAAATTTATTCTGGGACACAGATAAGTTACTTGGAAATAAAGTTTGATCCTTTGGGTTTTTATTTTTAAGATTAGTTAGGTGGCTTCAGAGAAGCATTTAGTGGGGGGCTAATTATTCCCCATGATCCTCTGAGAACTGTACAGAGTGGTCCATGACTTAGGAGGTTTTCTCATCTGACTGGGGGAATCGCCCTGTATGAGCACTAACTTCTCATCTTTGTGGGTGGTTCTTTCCCTGGTGTCAGGTGCTTGCATGCACGAGTTAGTACCCTGCTGTAGATTCAAAGGAGATCCTCTGCAGATTTTCAAGTTCTTCCTCTGGGCAGCGCTCGCTCATATTCAGTCCCGTGAATCTCTCTCTCTTGTTCTCCGAGGTCTCCCAATTCAGGAAGACTGATGACTGCCTAGCCCTCCCTTCCCTGTGTCATGGCTTGGAAATTTTCTTTAAAAAATATTTTTATTGTTGGGTGGGGAAGGGCAATGGGGGGAAAAGGAGACATATGTAATACCTTAATCAATAAAGAATAAAAAAAAGAATATCCTCGGTGAGGATTAAATTTAAAAAATATTTTTTAATTGATTTTAGGGAGCGAAAGGGAGAAGGGTAGAGGGATAGAAAAATTGATGAGAAAGAAACATCAATCAGCTGCTCCTGCATGCCCCCAACTGGAGATTGAACTCACAATTCAGACATGTGCCCTGAACAGGAATCGGGCTGTGACCTCCTGGCTCATGGGCTGATGGTTAACCACTGAGCAACACTTTCCAGGCTGGAAATTTTCTTAGGGCAGTAAACTGATTTTTTAAAATATATATTTTAAGGTGAAAGGGAAATTTGATGCCTCTATTTCAATTTTGGCCAGAAAGAGTAGTCTTGCAAACATTTATATTGAAAATGCATTGACAATGTTTAATGATTCACAAAAAAATGATCATACTTTTTGACTTATAGTCCTACCTCTGGGAACATATCTTAAATCTGAAAATGAAAAAAAAGAGATGTTATATAGACAAACACATTCTGAACTGCAGTATTCATAATGGAGAATTAGAAGAAATCTACATTTAAGAAAAGGAGAGTGCTTAAAATTAAGGTGTATCTATGCAATGAACTATTTGGAGGTTATTTTAAATAATAATTTCAAAGATTTTCAATATTAAAAGTGTATAATATTTAATATTCCATAGTTTATCATCATCACAAACCAATAAAGCACTTATATGGATAAAAACTCATTATGATAGAGCATTTTAGGGAGATTGAATTGAGTAGTTTTCTTCTACTTTAAAGAATGTATTCATCATTGTAGTAAAATCTACCAATTTGAAATGAATTTGAGAATTATTTGTTTTGAATTTATTACAAAGTATTAAAAGCATACGGAGAGGTATTAAGAAAAATAGGATAAATACCTGTGGACATAGTAGTAGCCTTAAGAAATGAACATCAACACTGTGGTTGAAGCTCCCGGCATAGCGCCCAGCAGTGATGTCTTTCTCCCGCCTCTGTCCTGACTGAATATGTGTTACTCTCTAATCTTTATATAGCATCATGTGTATGTTTTGCAGTTTCAGTACGATTACCTGCATTTTGTGTAACTTGATAAGGAAAAGGCCCAATCCTGTGCATTCGTTGTGGTGTGGCATATTTGGGCGTGGGCACAGTTTCATGAGCCATCTCCTGCTGAGGGACACTCAGCTTGCCTCAGTTTCCCACTGTTACAGACATGGATGTTATGAAAAATCTCCTACCTGGGTCCTTGTGCATGTGTGTTTCTCTGGGCTAGATAGAGCACATGAGGCTGAGAGAAGTTACAGGTGTGTGAGGTCAATAATTCTGTATTACGGAGCTCAGCTTCATAGCCTCTCGTTTTACCTGTTCTCTGGAGGAAGAGTACTTTATATTGCCAGTTGCATATTAAAAACATTTTAAGATGAAGGCACCACAAATAGCGTTATTAATCAGATTAACTGAGATTTACATGACAACCGGAACCTTTTGGTTAATTCCTACAGCGATGCCTTACTTATTTAGAATTAGGGGAGTCTCTTAGAATTGCAGCACCTATTCTGGGACATTCCTAGGTGATTGCCGATGCATAATGATGCAGCTTTGTGAGACCCTTGGGACTTCCCTGCTGGGCCCACCTTAAGCTAAGTCACCTTCCTGCCTCCCTGCAGGGCTGCAATGCGTCTGTTGTGTGCTGTCATTTCTCTCAGGCCTGTGCTCTGCTCAGCTTTCAGTCCTGCCTCCCTCGGCAACCTGTCCTGTTGCCACCGATGTTTTCACAGGAAGAAGCACCTGGCTCCAGCCGCTGCCCTCTTCCCCTTTTGAAAATTGCTATCTTCTCTCTTTGGGCCTTCTCCTTGGACCGCAATCAACTGTCACTTCCTGATGTTCCTTGACAGTTTCTTGGAGTGGAAAACTTCGGGGACTTGTTTAGCCTTCTGGGGCAGATGATGTAGAAAAGCCAGATGGTTTCAAAACCTTCCCGCTTTGATGACCTCACGATTGCAAGACCACCTACCTGCGAGCTAACCGCTCAGTGGCATCATTTGACCTCCCAGGACCCCTTTCTCTGCTTCTCTGCTGCTGCTTTTCTTGGCTCAGCAGAGAGAGAGAGGGGGGCGGGGGAGAAAGAGAGAGAGAGAAAGCTTCCCTCCGCTCAGAAGGAAACTTTTAAAATCAGACCAGCTGACTTTACCCTTCCCTGCTTTCTAATAGGCTGCAATTTGCATGTGATTATTGCTTACTAATTACATAGCATTCAGTTGCACCCTTGCCAGTCCCTTTGCATGCTCTGTACCCCTGCCTACACTTCATTTGAGCATCTTGCTTGGACAGAACACACTCAGGTTTTAAACAGAGCTTTTATTTTTCCTCCTGTGTAAGGTTAGTGCTCCCTAAAGATGTGTCTGTTTCAGTTATCACTGCCTTACGCTGAGCTCCCTTGCCGACAACTCGTTGCTTACTCTATATGCCTCTTCTATCAGTTTCCCCACCCCACAGCGCACCCCCAAAGTTAACGAGAGCTCTGCATGGGAGTGACGAGAGCCACAGCAGCAATCCACTTTTTTATACATTAGTAGGTGCCTACCCAGCTTTGGTGTGGCCTGAAGGTCATAAGACATGGAGTACAAAAGTGAATATTTTTCAAATGAGAAAAGGAATAAAAAATCTGAATGTTGTTGTAGTCAACAAACTAACCTGCCTCTAAATACAGTTTTGCTGCATATTTTGGCTGCGTGCTTGCTATTCTCTTAATATTACAATGATTGGGAAGCATTTTCTGTAGAGAAAGCAGGATGAAAACTCATACTTTGTTCTGTATGACTAATCAGTATCTGCTTTGTATTATTAATGGTTTAGAGCAGGGATAAGCAGACATGTTCTGTAAAGGATCAGATAATAAATATTTTAGGACTTGGGCCCAGCCAGAGTGGCTCAGTTGGTGGTTGAATGTTGTCCTGTGCACCAAAAGGTTGCCGGTTCAATTCCCAGACAGGGCTCATACCTGGATTGCGGTTCCATCCTACTCTGGGCACATACAGAAGGCAACCAATGGATGTTTCTCTCTCACATTGATTCTCTCTCTCTCTCTCTCTCTCTCTCTCTCAGCATGTCCTCATGTGAAGATTAAAAAAGAAAAAAAGATATTTTAGGTCTTGGAGTCACTTGGCCTCTGTAACAACTAATCAACACTGTTTTTGTGGGCAAAGGCAGCCCTAAGCAATATGGAAATGATGGGTGTGGCTGTGTCCCCAATAAACCTTTATTTATAAATAAATACAGGGAGTAGACCAGATTTGACCAATGGCCTATAATTTGTTGAAACATAATTTGCCAACCCTTGCTTTGGACTTCTTTTTTTTCCCCTCTTCACAGCTCATTTAGTATAATCTCTTGGAAATGTCTAGGATTTCTTTTCATGGAGAAGGAGGAACATCTGTTTCATTTCTTTTCTTAAAAAAGTATTTTTATTGATTTCAGAGAGGAAGGGAGAGGAAGAGAGAGATAGAAACATCAATGATGAGAGAGAATCATTAATTGGCTGCCTCCTGCACGACCCCTACTGGGGATGGAGCCCGCAACCCTGGCATGTGCTCTTGACTGGAATCGAACCCAAGACCCTTCATTCCAAAGGCTGACGTCCTATCCACTGAGCCAAACCAGCTAGGGCATGTTAATTTTCTGTCATAGGGGAGCTATAGGAATTGGAAGAGTATATACCACACACAAGCTTTCTGTTCTTTGCATGTAAAGTGCTGGTTTTCCTCCTGTTCACATACTTGCTTCACACTTAGGACGTGTTCATTTTGCAGTCTGATCTCTGGGCCTCCCTGAGGTCTCGAGGTTGGAGGGTTGTTGCACTGGGAGTTATACTCTGTTGAATCATTCTTTCATCGGGATAACCAGCAAAGACCTAACTACACACAAAGAGATGATAAACCAGGTAAATACATCCCACTATAACCCCTCTCCCCTTCCCTTATTGGCTCCCCCAGTTGCCCATAATCATCCTATCACCTGCCATGCGAGAAAGTGTGATGGAAGGAGACAGCGTGGAAAGGGACTGTGTCTTCAGTGATTGCTCTTACAGTATCATCCTTTTGCAAACTGCGTGAACATACAGGCCCATGAGAACACATTGCCAGCCCCCCCTGCCAGCCTCTGGGAGAGGGACCTGGGAGAGTGAGGGGCTCTGGAGTGTAAGCGTTATTAGCACCTGGTCCTAGGGGATATATACCCTCCTCTCTGGAGTGGAAACATGTACTCACTGAAAAAGTTCCAGCATGCTGGGGAGAGGCATACTTTTCAAAGCCTGCTCCTTCTAGGGCCCCTGAAATCAGACCCCAAAGGCAGCCAACTTCTTTGTCTGCTTATTAGTTCAAGTTTGTGGGAAGTAAATGCAGTGTGTCCTTGGGCACCCCGCGTGAGTCCCTCTCTTCTTGGCTCGATAAGAAAAGAGGGATGCGCACAGCTGAAATTCTTCATTGACTTGGAAACCCTGCCTGCGGCAGCTACTGTCTAGTACTCCAGGCTGGGCTTTGCACCTGACCTGTTGGAGCCCCTTCTTTTATTGAAGCTGGTGTTTGCCCTCCTTCTGAGATAGTTTCGGGGCCCTGGCAGGAGTGTGAGGGTGTTGGTACACCGTATCCACTGATGGAAATCATGACAGGTACCTGTGTACTTTCTCCTTGTTCTATTATTTCACTTGAAAAGGCACGACCAGTAGTGATTTGAGCTTGCAAGGGACACATGCCTATTGTCATCTCTCGCTTGGGTCTCAGTGCATCCCTGTAAGGAACACATCACCATCTCATCTTCCCAGAGGCCAAATCACTTGCACCAATTGCTTGTTTGCTAAGAGCCAATGCTACCTTTCTTGGCCTCACTGGTCTACTGCCTGCTGCTTCTCTTCAAGGCTGTGCTACAGCGAGGGGTCAAGGCTTTCTCCTTTTCTGGCACATGCGGGGCTCTGTCCGTTTGGACAGGGCAGGTCTTGCCAAATGGGCCTAGCAGAGTGCCTGGCACTTAACCAACCCTCGTGACCGCCTGCATGAATGGATACATATGTTGATCTTAAGAAAAGTAGAGATTTTGAACCAAATGGAGGGTAAGGCCCCTCACCTATAGGTATGTGATATGCTGGAGGGAGGCCTGCAGCAAAGCCCTACATTGGTCTCTAATGACAACTTCTTTTCATAAGTTTTTTTTTTCCCTTTCCCTTTTCAGCTGTTTTTTCTTTATTTTTGGTTTAAGGAAAATATTTAATTAAAGGATATAAAGCCATATTTGTTAAGCTTTTTTTCCCATTATCATCCTTTTAGGGAGCATTTTTTTCTTAACCATCCCATTCCCCTTAAATTTTAATCCCTAAGACATTCTGCATACCTCTGACAGACTATGTCCCTGTGGAGGACCATAACCCATTGTCATATCTAAGGTGTTTTTGTCCCCAAGAAGAAATCTCCTTGGCTCTTGCTCCTATTGAGAAAGGCTGGTCTAAAGTATTCATTCCATTTAAATAGCTGATAACATGAGAATGGCTCATGTGTTTATAGAACTGAAAACAAAGCACTCATCATTGACAGCTCTGATGACTATGAGCATGGCCAAACAATTCCGTTCTAATCAGCTTGTGATTACAGCGGCCAGCAAGCAGTTGTTAAACAATTAGTAGTCCAGTGCGTTGGCCAAGGAGACAGGATGGGTGATGGTAAAGTCCATGGATTAGTCGTGTTGCTATTCTGTACACAGGAAACACCCCAGAACTGTTTGAGACCACAGACGCCCAGGTCAGGAGGCCAGGCCACCTGCCACGGGAGGCATTGTCTTGGTTGCTTTCAGGCCTTTCTGCTATGGATATTAGGCCATAGGATTCTAGCCAAGTAGTATTTTGATATGATTTTATTTTTAGTTATGTTATTTTGGTAAAATATATGTAACATAAAATTTGCCATGCTACCCATTTTTAAGTGTGTATTTCGGTGACGTTCATTACCTTCACATTGTTGTACTATTACCACCACCATCTATTCCCAAAGCATTTTTTAAAACCCAGACAGAAGCTCTATATTACAGCTCCTTTCTGTCTCTGTAAATTTGCTTATTCTAGATATTTTATAGAAGTACAATCATCCAATAGTTGTGCTTTTATGATTGGCTTACTCTCTTAGCATGCTTTTTTGTTCAGGGTTCATCCATGTTCTAGCATGTATTTGATATGACTTGAAACGTATTTATGTGTTAAGTGTATCCGTTCATATTTCAGTCTGTTGGAACGCGGATCATAGAGTGAACATGCACAATCACGGGAGAGACTTGCTATTTTTCTCTTTTTAAAGGAAGTTTCATTATTTCTCTTCACCTTTGAACATCACTGATTCAGAGCCAATAAGCATGCATGAGTCACAACAGGAGGGTCTCCCATTCTTTGTCTATTATGCATGTGTTGGTTTTGTTCTAGGTCATAAAATAATATCATAAAATACATTTGTCAAGCTTGTAAAACTTCTAAAGAATTTAGGTTTAACTAAGTCAGAGGCAAATGACTCCTACGCTAGATGCACATTCTCTAACAAGTCCTTGCAATCCCATTGTGGAGGCCCAGCCACATAAAAAGTCCCCTGAGAAGAAACCGAGGGCTGCTCTATTTTAAAACATTAACTGCATTGCGTGATGTGACGATGCTAAATTAATGTTTAAAAGTGGAAATGTAAAAACTGTCCATCAAACATGATGAGGCCTGGGAGCCACTTCCAGGAATTTGGAGTTGGGGATGGGAGGAAGCAGGCTGGGCTGGTGGGAATTTATACCTTGTCCAGATGGAACCTGGCTTTTCCTGTGTTTACCTTTGAGCTTGGTTTTGGTTAGAAGCAGATGCTGATAGTAAGCTTGGAAAGAGTCTTGGGTAATGGCCTGGTTTAGCACGGACCAGGGTGCACATCCCTGGCTGCGCAGAGAATCAGCTTTGGAACTTTGACAAACACGGATGCCACGCACAGGGGCCACGCACAGGCCCAATTTTAAGTCAAGTGCTGGGCGCAGGGCCAAAGAGGGCGGGGAGCTGTGGTTTAAGGCTTGTGCATCCCAGCCTGAGAGCCCCGAGCAGGGTCTGCCTGGGATGCTGGCGGCCAAGTTAATCTCAGGACACAGGTCCTTTTCAGACACCCCGGAGAGGCCAGCAGAGGGTCTCCTTAGATCAGTGGTTCTCAATCTGTGGGTCAAGACCCCTTTGGGGGTCAAGCGACCCTTTCACAGGGGTTGCCTAAGACTACAGTGGTACCTCGAGATATGAGTGCCTTAACATACGAGATTTTTGAGATACGAGCCATCGAGCCAGCGATTTTTGCTTTGAAATATGAGCAACATTTGAGATAGGAGTAATCGAGCGGATCGGCCGGCTGCACACGACCCACCAGTTTACTGCGACTCGAGTGTCTCATAGTTTCCCACACCTTAAGGTTACGGAACAAATTAAACTCGTATCTCCGGGTACCACTGTATTGGAAAACACCTATTTCCCATGGTCTTAGGAACCAACACACCGCTCCTCAGCATAGCAAAATGTAGCAATGTAGTTTACCGTTGTCATATTAAGACTGTTACCCACGCTACACCACGATTCAAGATAAAATTTCATTTATTTGTCATTAGAAATAAATATTTCACAATATATAATTACATATTGTTTTTGTGATTCATCCCTATGCTTTAATTATGTTCAATTTGTAACAACGAAAATACGTACATCCTGCATATCAGATATTTACATTACAGTTCATAACAGTAGCAAAATTACAGCTATGAATTAGCAATGAAAATAATTTTATGGTTGGGGGTCAACACCACACGAGGAGCTGTCTTAAAGGGTCCCTGCCTTAGGAAGGTTGAGAACCGCTGCCTTAGATGCAGGTCCACTAACAACTGGTGGAATGTGAGAAGTTTAGGAAATTGGCTTTTGTTTCAGGAAGCTAAAATTGTAAAGGTTTTAGTCTTAACTAGAGAGAAATGCAGAATTAACATACTAGAAGATACGCCGAGTGCTTTAAATAATGTCCCAAAGTGAATGTGTCATTTTGATGGAGTCACACCTGGGTCACCTGGGACTGCAGGTATAGACGCCTGTCAGAAGTGCTCTCCCTAGTGCCAGACACCTCGGATTATATCCCCACAAATGGCTTCGGAGGAAAAACGCTGTGGCTATGTAGAATGTTGGAGCCGGGGCTGCACTGTCCTGAAAGCTGAAATCAGGGGGACCGCCGATGCGTCTTTTCTTCTCTCCTGCCTCGAAGCTCACCCGTCTCCCCCCAGTTAGTGACGCCTCCTTCTTTAAGTGAGGGCTCCCCTGTGCTTTTTCACGAAACCATCTCCAATTACTCAGGCTCGCACCAGCCCCACCCTTCTATGACTCGGGGTGCTTCTGGGCTCTGGCCAAGTGCGCTTAGGCCTAATTGCTCTCTCCAGCTTCATGCCTCTTGCCTCTGTCACCCCAGAATCCAGGCGAGCCATTTGGAGGGGATACTCCACGGGTACACCTTTGGTGCGTCCCTTCCCTAAGCCGGGGGAGGAGCTGCTTCTCAGGGCCATTGTCTCCGGATGCCACCCCAGGCCCCTGGGGGAAGAGCCCATGAGACGATCAGGGTGGTCCAGTCACTGCTGAGCCCGTGGAGTCTGTTCGTTTCATCTCCGGCTCGGAGACGCCTTGGGAAGGATGTGTGCTCCCACTGGCATTTCATTGGCTGTGCGTCCTGAAAGATCCTTACAGAGCAGATAGTTAAAATGACTGGTTTTCTTTTTATGGAGAAATTAGGAGTCTGCCAGCATTTTTTTTTTTTTAAACTATGGAACGCTTCACGAATTTGCGTGTCATCCTTGCGCAGGGGCCATGCTAATCTTGTCTGCATCGTTCCAATTTTAGTACATGCACTGCTGAAGCAGCACCCAGCATTCTTTAGAAGCTTAAAACCGGCTAATCCACGGAACCTTTCTTCATTCCGCTGCTTTCCCCTTATTTACGAAATGGGGGAGTGTGGGATGGGAGAGGCTGAGAGAGGCTGGGTGTAATTGAGGCCAAACAGCCTCAGAAGTAATGAGGCTGATCCTGGATTGGTGGCCCGTGAGGACCTACCTTTAGTGTGGGAATCTGGGATTTAAACGATGCTTCTGGTGGGAAGGTGAAGAAGCGAATCAGTTCCGGGCATGGCCTTAGATGGGAGAACAGGATGCAGAGAGCCTGGCTGCATCATGTCCTGTGGGAAGGAGGATCAGAAAGACCCACCCCAGCCCTGGCTGATCTGGCTCAGTTGTTTGGGCATCATCCCTGCACTGAAAGGTGGCCAGTTCGATTCCAGGTCAGGGCACCCGCCTGGGTTGTAGGCTTCATTCATGTCCTGTAGGGGGCGTGCGGGAGACACTCTGACATTACGTTGCTGTTTCTCCATCTCTCCTTCCCTCCCTCTAAAAAAAATCAGTTTTAAAAATCTTTAGGAAAGAATTGAAGTTATAGAAAAAAAAAACCCAGAAAGAACCACCCCAATGATACTGTTTTAGGGGTTCTGGTAGAGGGCCGGCCCTCTGTCTTCTGAGAGTTACTGATTAAACTTGCAAATGTTAAGAGAGACCCTTAGGTCTGACTTATTTAAAAAATTATCTCGGAGACCCTCTTTTAGAAAGCAGGAATTCTGGAGCGGAGAGAAGCTAGTCATTTTCCCAAGAACGCTTCTGAAAATTTGCATTGCAAATGCTGCTAAGTATCAGCAGGGGATTCAAAACTTTGACACCTTGTTGGAGCTCTTGGTGCAGATCAAATTCTTGTCTTCAGTCTGGAATTGGCAGCTTCTTCTTCATTTTCATGCAGTAATCAGCGCTGAGAGAATATTTCTTTGACAGTTGCCCTCGGGGAGAACTTGGCCTGGGCTTGTTATTTAGGGCAGACAGTTAAGTGGGAGCAAGAAGAATAATAACGCAGACTCCAAGGCCTCCATTTAGTTCCAAGAACGTCCCCACTATCAACCGCTTTTCAATATTTACTGCCTGCTTTGGTGACGAATGGAAACTGGGGGCTGGCAAATCCCTTTCAGAGTTCAGGAGAGTCCATTTTAATGGTCTGATGAAAATGAGATGAAATCCCATCTTTTAGGTCAATTAGCCCTTCCTAGGAGATAAGGTTTTACCGGTAGTAATGGTTTTTCCTTCCCGGGAGATAACATTGATTTAAGAACTCTCGGGACTGTCAGAGCCCCTTGTGTGCTGGTTGAAGGAAGCAGCGTCAGTCTTGGGCTTACTTGGGCCTCCAGGAAAAACTAACCCCCTCTGACAATGCAGCACCACCATCTTTTCTCCCCATGCGCAAGTCACAGCCCCTCACTCCCCCGCAAAACCCACTCCAGTGACCACTGACAATTGCTTTTAGCAGAGAATTTCCTGTAGTGGGACAATTCTTCTTCAATTTTTCATACCAGCGGTCCATTTTTTCCCTGCACTTTTTGGTTGAGATGGATAGCAGTTATTTTTAGTCACAGTTTCAAGTGGTATAATATCTGTCTGACCTTATGGAATGGCTGTAGAACCGACTCTCCCTCCTATTGTCTTTGTGCAGAAAAAATCAAGGCAAGAGTGGGAGAGCTGGTGAGTAGGTTTAGCGATCTACGGCACAAGCATGAGGGCTGTAGTTAGTGAGACTGTACTGAATTCCTGAAATATGGGAACAGATTAGATTTCAGGTGCTCTCATCACACCCTAAAAAGGAACTATATGAGGAAATGGTATATTCACTAGCTGGACGACAGTAGTTCTTTCACTGGTGTATGTATATGTATAGCAAATCATGTTGTCCACCTTAAATAGATGCCATTTTTTATTTTAATCCTCACCCGATGGTATTTTTTCCATTGATTTCTAGAGAGAGTGGAAGGGAGAGGGAGAGACAGAGAGAAACACCGATGTGAGAGAGACACATTGATTGGTTGCCACCCACATGCCCCTGACCAGGGCCGGATCCTGCAATTGAGGTATGTGCTGGTGACTGGAATTGAACCCAGGACCCCTCAGTCTGCAGGCCAATACTCTTATCCACTGAGCCAAACTGGCTAGGGCAATGCAATTTTTATCTTTTAAAATGTTTTTATAAGTTTAAGAAAGGAGAGAGAGGATGGTAAAGTAAATGCTACACAATATAAACAATTAATGAAACTGGGTAAAATATATGGGTAAAGAAAGAGTCCTTATTCTAGCCTGTGTGGTTCAGTGGTTGAGCATCGACCTATGAACCTGGAGGTCACACTTTGATTCCTGGTCAGGGGACATGCTCAGGTTGTGGGCTCAATCCTCAGTAGGAGGCATGCAGGAGGCAGCTGATCCATGATTCTCTCTCATCATTGAAGTTTCTGTCTCTCTCTCTCCCTTTCCCTTCCTCTCTGAAATCAATAAAAATATATTTTAAAAAAGAGAGAGATAAAAATCCCTGGGCCTAGATGGTGGAACTCCCTTAGCAAGGAACCGCAGCTCCTGCATCTTTGGTCCTGGCTACAGAACACATGACCCATGATGTCACTGTAGCACGGACGAGGGGTTTGTGAAAAGACCACATAGGCCAGCAGTGCTTAAGAGCTCTTTGTTTAGAAAGGCAGGCGACTCTGCCAGGAAGGAATTACCTTTCAGCATCTTCCGTGGCATTTTTTGGCATCTTCGGCTAAAGAAAGGGACATGAAGAAGCAGGCAAATAACTGATTTGGGTTTGTGTTCTGGTATGTCTACAGCATGCAAGAAATTCTTTAAAAAAACAACAACACTTCTATCTCTGGTTTTAGAAGGAATATATATTTTGTACGTGAAGATTTTTCTTCCACAGAAGGTACATGTAGCTAATTGACAACTGATAGGCTGAGGATGGAAGCCCTTAGATCAGCGGTTCTCAACCTGTGGGTTGCGACCCCTTTGGGGGTCGAACGACCCTTTCACAGGGGTCGCCTAAGACCATCGGAAAATGCAGACATTTACATTAGGATGCATAACAGTAGCAAAATTTCATGGTTGGGGGTCACCACCATATGAGGAACTGTATGCAAGGGTCGAGGCCTTAGGAAGGTTGAGATCCACTGCCTTACATGGTTGCAGGAGGTCTCAGAGTCACAGGAACCCAGGCGGTGTGGGCAAGAAGCTGGAAGGCAGCTTGGCTGGGGATGGGAGGAGCCTTGGGCCTTGTCTGAGGCGGAAGTGAGCAGAAGGTTTCCCGCATCAGCTGACACTTCCAATGCGCTGGAAGATTCAGTTGGTAACGCATCTCTCACAGATTAGAAAAGAGAAGGAGGCAAGGCAGGGACACTTGCCAGGGTCAGCAGTTGCTACAACCCATAAGAGACCATGGAAGCTGGATCTGAGGCAGCAATGTTGGCAGAACAGAGTAAATAATGAACTAGCTTTCTGGTTGAAAGATAAGAAGGGGAGTCCTGGGGACCCTAAAAGTATCAAGGGAATGATGGAGGAGGAGCTCGGGAACATGACCTGCAGAGTCTTTTGTGAAGGCTTGTGCTCACCACAAATGTGCACGCATGAATCTGACCCTAAACAGCATATGGAAAATTTTGAGAACTGACTGAATAAGACGGTAGATTACTGCCCAGCTCCCAGACCAGCCACTGGAGGGACATGCAGTACCAACCCAGTGGCTTTGAAAGCTGAACTGGCACTGGAACCGCAGCTCGCAAAGGGCAGGTCATAGCGTGTGGCTTTGAACAGAGCCAGGTTAACTTCCAGCTTCAACAAAAATCTCAACATTCTTCCGTGATAATTAAAGGTAACCCAGAGTCTTATAACATAATCTTCAAAAATAGTCAAGATATGAGCCAGAATTACTTGGCATAGAATAAACTAGGAAAATCTCAACTTTCATGGGAAAGATGAATCAACAGACCCTGTTGCCAAGGTGGCATGGATATTGAATTTATCAAATAATTTTAAGCAGCTAATATAAAAATGCTTCAGGAAGCAAGGGTGGCACTATTGCCATAAATGGAAAGATAGAAAGTCTCAGCAAAGAAGGGTAAGAAAAGGTATAAAGGAAAACCCAATGGAAAATTTAGAAATGAATAATAATAATAAGCACCACAAAGAACTCACTAGATGGTCTCGGTAACAGATTGGAAACAATGGACCTAAATTCAGATGCACCAATAATTATATTAAATGTCGCTGACCTAACCACAATAATCAAAGACATAATCGGAATGGGTAAACCAAGCAAGACCCAACTAAATGCTGCCTGCAAGAAACCCGCTGAATGCCATGAACAGGGGGCTTAAAAGCAAAAAGGTAGAGATATAAATTATCATGCAAACACTAATCAAAAGACTGTTAATAACATTAGAGAAAGTAGGCTACAGAATAAAGAAACTAGCAAGGGATAAAGAAGGACATTATAAAGACAAAAGGGTTAATCCACTCAGAAAACCTATAGAGCTTCAAAATACATGAAGTAAAAACTGAAAGAATTCAAGTAAGAAATGGAAAATCCTCAGTTACAGTTGAAGACTTCAACATATATCCACTTGCCGATCAACGGAATTGGTAGCCTAAAAATCAGTAAGATGATATATCCACCAGCTTGTTCTTTTTAAATTTAAGTTTATCTCTTTTTGTTGAAAGTATTATAGATGTCACTGTTTCCCCCCATGACCTCCTCCACCCCATTTCCATTCCCCTGCCCCCCACCTAGGCCTTCATTGCACTATTGTCTCTGCCCATCGGTTATCCATAAATGCATATACATTCTTTGCTTTATCTCTCCCCCGACCCCTGCCTTCCCCCTTCCCTCTGATATTTCTCAGTCTGTTCCATGCTTCTATGTCTCTGGATCTAGTTTGTTCTAGTTGGGATTCTTAGAGTCCTCTACTCAGTGGCAGCAGTATATACACTCTTTTCAAGTGGGCATAAAACATTCACCAAAATAGGCTATATCCTGGTATCCTAGGTCACAGCCACATTTTAGAATTGAAATTGTGTGTTTTCTGACTGTAATGGAATTAAACTATAAACCAATAACAAAAGGAAAACAAGATTATCTCCAAATACTTTGAAATTAAACAACATACTTTTAAGTAATCCATATATTGAAGAGAAATTCTAAAAAGAAATTAGAAAATATTTTGAACTACAAGAAAATAGAACATATCAAAATTTCTGGGATGTGATTGAGGTAATGCATGGAGGAAAATTTATAGCATTACATGCTTCAATTAGGAAAAACAAACAAACCTCTAATCAATAATGTAAACACCGACTTTAAGAAACTAGGAAAGAAAAAAGAAAAAGCAAGCCACTCAACCAAAATGGACACTGACTAGCCCCATTATTATAAGTGATATTAACTAAAACCATTAAATACATTTAATATGCAGTCAATCTTAAAAAGGAAACCTTTTGAAAAAGGAACCTTCAAGTCCAGATGGTTTCTGGAAAATTCTATCAAACATTTAAAGACTAAATAAAGGCAATCCTATCTAATAAAAGAATAATATGCAAATTGACTGCACCTCTGCTACACCGCCAAGCCATGCCCACCAACCAATCAGGAGTAAGTATGCAAATTAACCCAACCAAGATGGCTGCAGCCATGGAGAGAACAGGAGGCTTGGGTTCCCCTGATAATGGAAGAAGCCAAGCTTCCTGCACACACTAGCGGGTCCTGGACTCCACTTATAGCTAAAAAATTTCAATTATAGAAGATAAATAAATCCCAGCAAAAATGGCTGTGGTCACAGAGCGAACAGGAGGCTTGGGTTTCCTTGGCAATGGAGGAAGCCAAGCTTTCTGCACACCCTGGCTGGCCCTGGCCTCTGCTTAAGGCAATAAAGTTTCAATTATAGAAGATGAATAAATCCCAGATACCAGGGCCTCTGCTTGGGTTGCTGGGGGATGTGGCTGTCCTGCAAAACACCATAAGCCCCTTGCCCAGGCCGCCCCGTGCTCCAAGGGAACCCTCAGCCTGATATAGGATACCTTTCAGGGAAAACCAGCTGGTCCCCACCAGTGAAGCAGGACTGGAGACTGCAGACCAATCTCTCTCATGAGCCAAGATGCAAAAACTCTCAGCAAAAATATCAGCAAGTCCAACATGTGAAAAGAATGATGCACGGTGGCCAAGAGGGAATGCAAGGCCGGTACCATATTTGAAATTCACTCTGTGTAAATTACAACACTAACAGCATGAAGAAAGGGCACATAACATCAGTTGAAGTAGAAAAAGCATTTGACAAAATTCAGTATCCATTTGTTATATATTAAAAACTCTGGGCAAACTAGAAATTGGGGGGAACTTCTTGATCTTGATAAAGAATAATGTATAAACACCTATACCAAACATAATTGGTGCGGCAAGACTAAGTGCCTTCCCCCTAATATTGAACATTATACCAGAAGTCTTAATCAATGTATAAGGGGAGCAGGAGGAAGGGTGTATATAGATTGGGAAGGAAGAAAGGAAATTGTTCTTTGTCACAGACAGCATTATTATCTAGGTAGAAAATCACGGGAAATCTACAAAAACAAAACCTAAAAAACTCCTAGAATTAATACATTTAACAAAAGCTACAGGATATAAAGTCAACACACAGAAACAATTTTACTTCTAAATGTTAGTAATAAACAGTTGGGAATGGGAAAGTTTATAAAATATTTCCAATAGCTACCCCTAAAATGTGAAATACTTACAAATTTGGCACCCCCCCCAAAAAAAATATAGTCAAAACAACTTGGAAAAGGAAGAATGACATTTTAAAAGTCATGCTACCTGATTTTAAAACTTACTATGAAGCTATGGTGATCATTATAGTGTGGATTAGCAAAAGGATAGACAGATCCATGGCGCAGCATAGAGAATCTAGAAATGGATCCACACACACATAGCCAATGGGTTTTTGGGCAAATTTGCAAAAGCAATTAAATAAAGGATAGTCTCTTCCACAGATGATGCTAGATCAGTTGGACATCTGTATAAAAAGAGAGCCTCAGTCTAAACCTTAAGTTTATGCAATTTTTTTTCTAAACGAATCATGCATCTAAATATGAAAAATGAAACTATAAAAATTTTAGAAGAACACAAAGGAGAAAAGTTTTGTCACTGGGGTCAGGCAGAGGGCCCACGCCCCCACTTAGGGTCTTTGAGGTTCTTTCAGCATGTACTTCTGTTTGGTAGATGATTGATGTTTGATTTTATGACTAACATTTGTTGAGCAATTATTCTGAGGCAAGCATTGTTCTAATTTAATCCTACAACATCCCTGAAAAATAGGTACTCTCTCACTTTTGAGATGAGGAAATTGAAGCACAGAAATATTAAGAAAGATGCCTAGAGTGAATTCTGTGAACTACAAATGCCCTGGGCGGTCTCTTAGGAGATGGTGCTGTTACCCACTCAGTCTGACATTCTCACCCTGCTCATCCTACTTGAGAACGCAAGTCACTAATATTCGTGGCTCCTGTGACCCACACTATGTACAGTTGTGTGTGTGTGTGTGTGTGTGTGTGTGTGTGTGTGTGTGTGTGTGTGTGTTTTATTCACAGGCCCCCATTGAGGCTGGCCGGTTTTCTGTTGTTGAAGCCCAGTATTAACCCACTTAAATCTATTTAGCGCCATCTTGTGTCTGTATTGGGTATTACTGAAAGCAGTGTTCTAGCAGTAGGGCTGGGGAACAAAAGATCTGGTGGGCAAGCTTTTGATTTCCCAAATATTACCACCACCAATCAGTGTGATCAGAAACTTGGACTCCACTCGACGTGAACTTTCTGGTGACTTCCTTCTGCAATGTGGTCACTTAATAGAATCTGGGAGGGAAACAGATCATAAAGAGGGACATTCAAGTTGGCCTTTAAATCTCGCTTTGCCTTCCTGTTTTGGAGCAGTGTTCTAGCTTCCTGGGCTGCCTGCAGCCCCAGAGGCCCTGAGAGGTTTGGATGGAGACATTTGTTCCTGTCTTCTCAGCCCTGGGGGGAGGGCCCGAGGGACGTACCTTCCAGAGACCAAAGAATCTACATTGTCTCCTCTGTGCTGTTGGACAGATTTAGAAGATGCTAAAACCTGCCTGCAGCTTTATTTCTTTAATATTTTTAATTAAAAAATTTTTTCAATTATAGTTTACATTCAATAAGTTTACATTCCTTTTCCCCCTTTAACATGGAATGACTTCCTTAGGGTAGATTCAATATTATTTTATACTAGAGCCCTGGTGAACGGAATTCTGTAGGGTCCCTAGGCCTGGCTGGTGATCAGGGCCGATCTGTGGGGAGACCACCTGGCCAATCAGGGCCAATCTGGGGGGCAACCAGCTGGGCAATTAGGGAGGGCAGTGCCCCCACTGGCATCTGCCGTGGCCAGCCTGGCACTGCCTGCTTGTCAGCCCCACCGCCACCACTGGTCACCTCCCTCTGCAGGGTGACTGGCAAGGTGATTAAGTAGGGTGGGGAGGGGGGCCTCTGGCACCCGCCTTGGCTGGCCTGGGGCCTGCGGGCTGGGGGGCAGCTCCTGCATTGAGCATCTGCCCCCTGGTGGCCAGTGCGCATCACAGTGACTGGTTTTCCCATTTGGTCAATTTGCATATTAGGCTTTCATTATATAGAATTAGCTTCAAGTATACCGCATGTGGTTAGGCAGGCACATACTTTACAAAGTGTTCTCCCGGTATTTCTAGTATCCGCCTTCTTAACAGCGGAACTCAAATGGGAAAAGGACTGTGATTCAAATTCCCCTTCCCTGGAGTTTTGACACCTTGTTTTGGAGGGAGAGGAAGAAAAAGAGGGGAGAAGGGGAAAGTGGGGCAGGATGCGCTGACTTCTCAGAGCTCTTCCCTGAAGTGGAGGTGGGAGGGGTGCGCTGCTAATAGAAAATTCTAAAAACCCAAAGAAAAGCATCTAACATTTTATAGTCTGATTTCGTCCCCTTTTCTGTAGAGGAGGTTTACTTTTCTATTACAGAAGTAAAAGATGCTCATAATGGAAAAGTGGGTAAAGAGGAAAATAATGCATCCAAGGAACATATGCACAGTCATAATGCTTAATGTGTCATGGGGCGTCCTTTCCTTCTGCGCATGAAGATGTTAGTGCTCACGTGAATTATGTGATGTTTATTCATGATTTCCTACATTTTAATTCTTTTATTGTAAACACTTTATAATTAGGACATAGCTTTGGTAAATGACCGCAGGCTGAGTTCCATAGGTATGATAGGTATTTAGTGTTTATTGATATTTTGATACTGTAGATGACACGTCAGTGAGTTTGCTTCATCTCTTTTCTCCATGTAACAGAGGATGATTTCCTTAGGGGAGATTCCTGAAGTCACATTGATGGGGGTGGGGGAAGAGAGGACTTTCAAGCTCTGAGTACTGACAAGGAGGAGCCAGACCAATCTAGCTGGGGGTGGGCTCCATCCCTAGGGTAGTGGTGGGTTTGGGGCACATTCCCTTACTTTTTAGAGCCTGAGTTTTTTCCTCTGTCAGGTGGGGGTGATAATATCCAATGCACAGGGGAGCTGTTGCATTAATAACACATATAACCCTCCCCCCTCCTTAGAGCATGGCACATATTAGGCTCTAAATTATATAGTAACTATTTTAAAAAACAATGTCAGCACTAAACAGTCAAATTTGCTAATTTTCTCTACCACTGGAAATGTATGAAGTTACTTGTTTACCCTCACTAGCAATGAATAACTGGATCATTTCTTTTAAATGTATCTTTGATCATTTCAGTGAAAAATGCTACCTCAATATTGTTCTAGTTTGCATTTTTTTGTGAGAATATATATCTTTGTACATTATGTAAACCAGCTTGTTGTCTCTTAAGAAATGCTTTTGGCTTTTTTTCTGTTGGCATTTAGTATTTTCTTATCAACTAGAGGCCTGGTGCATGAATTTGTGATGGGTGGGGGAGGTGGGGCCGTGGATGGGAGGGGCCACAAGTGGTTGGCTGGCCAGTCCCACCCTCTACTGGGGTTAGGGAGGCTGACTGGGGACCAGGCTGGACAGGGGAAGGGCCATGGGAGCTTGTGGAGAGCTGATGGGGGCCCTGAACAGGCCAGTTGGCTGCTGCAGTGTGTGTCATAGTGACCAGTTGTTCTGGTTGTTCTGTTGTTCCAGTTGTTTGGCTTTTATATATATATGTTTGTATGAAAAGTTTATATAATACATCATTTAAACATTTATCATATTTGCTATCTTATGTCCTTTATTACCTTTATTAAAGGTAATAGATATATCAAACTTTATGTCAAACTTTGGTTTTCTTTATATGTGACATACATATTTCTCATTCAGATGAGAAAGTGGCTGCAATCATGACCTCTTCATTGTAAATTTTGTAGATGAATATTTTATTGAGTCTATGGCATTCCTTGCAAAAATGACAAAATTATATATTCATTTCCAACCATCCTACATCTCATTATTTTTCATGTCATTAAGTTTGCCTGAAGTCTAGAGCAGTGTTAAATGATCATGGGATTAGGAGGCATAATTTAAAAATGATTCCTGATTTTAATAGGAACAGCTCCAGTGTTTCACCATTAAATAGAATATGAATCTGTTATTATGATAATTATGCTGTTTATTGTGTCAAGGATCTAAGTAATTTTTTTTAAGTTTTGAGTTTTTCCATATTTAGGAGCATAATTTTTTCCAGAATGATTATGTGGTGTGTTATTTGATCTTTTGTTGGGTAGGATAATAATAGCTTTCTAATATCACACATATATTTGTATGCTCTCAATTATTATATACTCACTATTTCGTGTTTTAGTTTTTTCAACTAACACTATTTCATATAGACTTTCCTACAACCTCCATATAAACGTGTTTGTGTGTGTAATGCATAAAAGAAAGAATGTGAACCTTGGCCCTTGTGGCTCATTGGTTAAAGAGCATGTCCCTAGTTTGCAGATTCAATCCCCAGCCCTGTCCCAGGGATGTGCAAGAGGCAATAATGCATGCGTCTTACTCACATCAGTGTTTCTCTCTCTCTCCCTTTTCCCCTCCCTCCATTCCCTTTTCTCTAAAAAGGCAATGGGAAAAAATATCCTTGGGTGAATTTTAACAAAAAAAGAAGAGAAAGAATGTGAGAAAAATGCATTAATATATTAAGATTGCTTAACATAAATTACGGGATTATGAATTATTTTTTCTTCACTCCTCCATGTTTTCCAGTGTGTGATGCCCCACTGTCACCATGAAAAGAAAGTATTACCTAACAATGTCAATGCCAGGCCCATTAGTTCTGGGTGAAATGAGATTTAGGAGGTCAGATATGGTTTTAGGGAACCTCCTTAGAGGATGTAACTTCTGCTCATTATCTAGAGTTTAAGCTATTTTGATATGAGGGAGCTGAAAACATGGCTTGGATTTGCTTTTTCAATAATGGCAATATGTGGTGACTATTTCCCTTCACGAAGGATTTAGGACTTTGTGTTTGAAAAATGATATTTTTTTTTGTGATTTCTGACATCTTAAACTCTGCAAATCTTTATAAGGAATTACAAATGACATTAAAATACACATATGTATCCCTTGTTAAAGGATTCAAACGACATCACCTGGGGATGGTCCCATAGCCTCTGGGGGCAACTAGAGAGGTTGCTTGTGGAAACTTCATCTGTCCTGTGGGCCCTACCAGGAGGCTCCAGCCCAGACACCATCTCGTGGCTATCGCTGCCTGTCTACTGCACAGATATAGAAATGTCAAAACATGCATTCACATATCAAGACACAGAGAAACAGCAATCACTGGATTTGATGCCTTAATTGCATCTTCCAGGCCCAGGAACTGCCCTTGTTTCTCCTGCTGTGGGCTACACTTTTCTCTCTGAAATGAGATTTTGCTAATTTCAGAACCCAGGCATTTTCTTCAAATTTGGTTCTTAACATACTGTGTATTTAAAGTATGAAAATCTCAACGGCCATTATGATTGTTGAAAATTATATTTACACGTAAAACCATAATGTCTGCTTGCTTCTTTTTCTCTCCTTCTCTGTAGCTCTGGGCCAGATTATGTTGTATGTGGATGGGATGAACGGAGTAATAAACCACAATGAAACCATTCAGTGGCTGTACACTCTCATCGGGTCAAAGGTAAGAGAAGGTTCTGGTTGAATATCTCACTCAGTTTCAATATCATCTGCCTTTTGCTGTTATCCTGTCTGAGACACTTTTGCAGAAGGGAATCCTTTTTGGCTTGGTTCTAGCCCTGTCACAATACAAATGAGGACTCCTATTCTATAGATTTAAAAATACACTCAAGCCGAGATTGGTTTGGCTCAGTGGATAGAGCGTCGGCCTGCGGACTGAAGGGTCCCTGGTTAGATTGTGGTTGGGGGCATGTACCTTGCTTGCGGACACATCTCCCGTGTGGGGTGTGCAGGAGACGGCTGATCAATGTCTTTCATCGATGTTTCTGATTTTCTATCCCTCTTCCTTCCTCTCTGTGAAAAATCAATAAAACATATTTAAAAATACACTCAAGTTGCAAGAGTTTATGACTCTTTAATGCATTTTATGTTTTCTTTCTTTAAGTTTAATCAAATGCTTTTGGCGCCTCTTATTTTTATTGATTAATTTAAAAACGATACTGCCACTGGCTGGAGTGGCTCAGTGGTCTGAGCATTGTCCTGTGCACCGAAGTGTTGCCAGTTTGATTCCCAGGCAGACCACATGCCTGGGTTGCAACAGTTAGATCCCTGGTTGGGCCATGTACAGATGTCAATCAATCAATGTTTCTCTTTCTCTCTCTCTTCCTTCCCTCTCTAAGCATAACCTCTGGTGAGAATTAAAAAAATATAAAATAAAATAAAATTATACCATAGAAACTGTGTCAATCTTACCTGCTGTATTTCATATTCATATACATTCAGATACTTAAGCACATAATATGGGTTGTACCAATGTATATGCATGTTCCTATGTATAGATGAAAGAATTTGAGACTGCCATTCACTATGAAAGTAGCCAATGTTCATGAAATATTTACCAGGCAGCAGGCATTGGTAAATATGCTTTGCAAGTATTATCTCCTAAAAGGTAAATGAATTTATTCCTATTTTTTAGTTGAGGAAATAATTTAATGCTTAGTTATGAGAATCTATCTGATTTCCTGCATGGATATTGGCATGTGTCTGCTCAGCCATGCCTTGGCCATGATGCCCTCATACTCTGGAAGTGTGATGCCAAGAAGGCAGCTCCATCCTGTCACTGAGTGTCCTGGCAGCTGTGTGAGGCTCTGGCATTGTCCTCTCTGATTCTCAGGTGGGACATTGAAGGGTCTATTTGGAGGAGGGACTTGGAAGAAGAATGAAGAAGGGATCCAGCTCCGAGCAGGTGCACATGAACCAAGGCTGGAGTGTGGTCAGCTTTGGGGTGAGGGTGGGTGAAGCACCACGGAGGAGATGGCAGTGACTGTAGTGGGCATCAGGGTTAGGCAGAGGAGGGTCTCAGGATTCCAAAAGCTAAGGAGAGGGAGTAGGGTTTGCAATAGAAATGGACTTTTGAGACATGTTGTGTTGAATGAAGAAATCTTTATAGCTTTCTTATGGTCATGATAAAACACCAGTGGTCAGCCCTGTTTCTGACAGGAAATAGAACCCAGTGTGTTTATGGTAGGAAAAGTGGCAGTCTCTTTCAATCACCAGGGAGGGATGGGAGGGAGAAGAGATACCAAGAGGAAAGATACCGAAGGGAGATGGGTGTGGGTGGGGCGGGATGGGAAAAGCTGAGAGAAGAAACCTCAGGGAGGAAAAGAAAAAGATGCTCAAAAGGAAATGGCCTCACAGGCCTGCATCTGTCTGCTCAGTAGACAGGAGGAAGACTCAGCCAAGATCTGCAACAGCATCCTGTCCATTTTCACTTGGAATCATCTGTCAGGAAAACGAACCACCACAAGGCGCACGGGGGAAAATTCCTTATTGCATTTCTAAATACCACGGAGAAACCATCCAATTAAAAGCCCTCAAGAATGAGAATGCAGGAATTCTGCATCCCAGCCCCCTCTTCCTGGGTAGCACACACAGCGGTGGGGACGCTGGGTGTCTGTTCTCGGGGCCTCTGCTGAGCTGGGCATCGTCTCCAGATTAGTGCTGCTTTTTTCTCCACCTGTCATTTTCCCAAAGGAAGGCCCACAGTGGTCTCTGGCTCCTGTGTTCACACTGGGCCAGTCACTGTGAGGGCAAGAAAATAGAGCCACGGGGAAGCTACGCCTCCCAGCCATGGGGCAGGAAAGGGGACGGGCCGTGGGTGATGCCCCGCAGCCCACGCTCGCTCATTGTGACATCCGATGACCCCGCAGGCTGTGCTCAGTTTCAGGCCGGTGCCCAAAAGTCAACAGCACCAGCGGCCACCAAATTGGTTTTCCGTGCAATTCTAACGTGATTGCTCTTATTCACAAAACCAACCCAGTGTCCCCCTGACACTCCCCATCACCCTGCATCCAGATGGTGAGGAACTTGCAAGCAGAAAGGATGCACCACCCTACACTTTTAGGTTTTGAGAAGGAAGCCTTAGCTCCTTACACATACACACTGGGTGACAGGGCCACGGAGCTTCTCCCAGTTCAAATAGAAATAAGGCATCGGGAGAGCCAGCGGCCCCTCGGGCTTCCCTTTGTCTAAGAGTTGGGTTCTCAGAACCTAAAAGGTTCGCCGTGAGGTCCTGTGGTTTTTACCTTAAATGGGCACAGAGCTGACACTGAAATCCCGGGCCAGGGAAGCCTTGCCATCCTGTCCTCACAGCCTTCCCTTTCTTTCCATGAAAGGCAACGCGATCTGATGCGGCCATCAGGCCCGCCAGAGGGTCATTGTGCAACGCGTATTTGCAGATACTTGAGACTCAAGTCAGAGGACAGAATGAGGTATTTGCAGCCAAATAATTACTTTTTACAAGAAAGAAAAAGTGTTTTCAATGAAGTGCCTTAGTCTGTTTACCAAAGTCCATCTTTAAACCCTAGGCAGAGGTAAGAAGCAGTTGTCCACCCTGTGACTTCTCACCTGTGTGAATTTTTCCTCTTCGTGCATGTGGAAGTCTAATTAATTGGGATAAAATGATGCAGCTTATACAGCATAGCCTTTTGTCACTCTGACAGAGCCTCTGTCTCTCGTCTCCGTATGGATCCTCTTCTGGACCATGGGGGGCGCCTCAGGGACCCCCAGCTCTTTGCGGGGACCTCCTGATGCAGTCATGGAGACTGCCCAATCTGTGGCGCTGTCCACCTTGGCTCGCTCTGTTCTCTCCAGTTCTCTGTCAGCATCACTGAATCGAACTCTTCCAGTGGTGCCCTAGGTTGCTGACCACAGATCTCTAAGTATCCTTGGTACTTGTATGATGTTGGTCATGCTTCCTACTCCTCCAAGAACAGCTAAACAGCTACTAAACCTGAGCTGAGGGGAGTCCTGGCCACAGCCCCCCTTTCACACACACTCTCTCTTTTACATATATGAGAGGGCCATCTCTCTCTCTTTCTCTCTCTCTCTCTCTCTCTCTCTCTCTCTCTCTCTCTCTCTCTCACACACACACACACACACACACACACACACACGGGGACACTGTAAGATGATGAGGATGATTAGTGGTACGTGGTGTGTAGAATAGAGTGGTGAAGGGGGAGAAATTGACAGGGATGGGAGGCTAAGGGCTAGTGTAATATCAACACTGGAAGGTGATGAGGCCTGGTCAAGAGTTGAGGTGGTAACAGAATATTGGAAATATAGAGACATTTTGAGGAATAACTTCCTAGGATTGGGTTTCTGGATATAGAAAAATAAAAGCAGGAATCAAAGATTAGGGAGAAGACAGTTTTGAACCTGGGTAGCTAGGAATGCAGCATTGCTTCTGGAAGGAGAAAGAAGTGGGAATTGAGGTTCCTTGGCAGGAAAGCTCTGATAGTCTGGTTTTGAGAGGAAGGCAGTGTCCCCAAGGACAGCTTAGCAGATGCCCCCAAGGTGCCAGGTGCTCCAGTAAGTGCTGGCTGGCGAGCCCTTTGATCTCAGAGTCGTCAGCATGTCACTGCTGTGTGAGGCACATGACCTATCTGTGTGTGAGATCTGAAGTGCTTTTTGAGTTACAGAATATAAAATCACAAAATCCCAGTCTTGAAGAGTGGCAAGGTCTTGTTAAAGATGTTCTTGACATTCACCAGCCACGTGCCTGGTACTTCCAACAGCCATAGTTGGGCACTGGAATCGGCGGAAAGCCTTCCTCATCCAGACCCGCCTCTACCTCTCTGTCATTATCCAAACGCTGTCCTCTGCTTTCTGAAGCAGCACCCTCTCACTTCTCTGTGGATGTTGAGTTTTCAAAGGCAGCATGTCTCCCTGTCCAAGAGGCTCCTTGTACCATAGACAGATCATGAACAGGAGCAGGGGGTGAGGGTTTGACCCTTCGGCCCTTATAGGGCAAGTGGCCAAGTCAAGGACTAGCATCTGTGCTCTAAGCAGCTGGAAAATGAATAGGGACAAGGGTTTCAATACAGAAGACCATTCGAGGTGATGTGAAAACCCCAGAGCATTTTGTGGGCTGTCCCCCACAAAGAGATGTTCTAGGAAAGGTGACTGGACAGTAGGACCAGAAGCAGAGGCTTCTGGGAGCCGGCCTGGAAGTAGCCCTGCAGACTCAGGGTTGCCTTTGCCAGATTGCGGACTGCCATCCCCAGGCCTCCGCCACCTGCCAGCACTCACCTGCTCACCCTCCTCCATCCACTCCAAGGAGATGTGAGCTGGATGCCAAACTCTTGCTAACAGGGCCTTCACCATACCTGAGGCTCAGGTATTGTCCATTTTCATGTTTGTAGGGCTGGTATTTACTTAAGATAGTTCTTTAACCTTGATTATTGCTTGGAAAAGAATATTTGTCCCATCTCCCCAAGTCTTACGTTTTTGCACAAGAGGGAAAGACAAGTTTCCTCACAGTAGAATAGAAAGAATCAGATTTGACTCCCTCCAGCAGTTAGCGGTGTGACAGGTTGCATAGCCTTCTAGAACATGGGGTTTTGTATCTGAAACGAGGGATGCACTACCTGGAAAGGCACCCAACCTTGTTGATTTCCCTCCTTCAAGGTGGCCCATCAGGCAGTATTTCAATGCAGAGTTTTGGGGATTCCTTAGTGAACAGTAACAGAAGGGATTTATATTATCCGTGGTACCTATTCATGTTACCTAACTCTTCATAATTATGATGAATATCCTGAGGGAAAGTGACCAAAATGGATATTTTCCAGTCTTGTCCACTTTCAGTCATCATCAGTTAAAGAAACCTCCTGCTTAAGGCCCCAGAATTGTATGTCCGTAGAACATGCTCATTTGTAGCACTATTTGTTATTTTGACATTCATGTTCACTATTTTTGAAGAGTCTGCTATATTTGGCATTCTGCGAGATTTCCACCTATGAGTAACAATTTAAAGGGTTCCCAGCCTTGCACTTGGCCTACCAGGTTCATCCCAAAGCTGGTTCTCTTTCTGCAAACTTAAGTGAGTCATAAGCAAGTGTGCCAGCAGGTCCTGAGGCCATAACACATGAATTTGGTGCAGGTGACTTCCTGTCCTGGCAGCTGTGCCAACCCTGGCGACTATACTTCTCCTTCAGGGACATCTGAGAGCCGAGGCCCAGAGTTCTGTGTTCAGGTAACATAGTCGGGCCTGTACTTTACTTCTGATAAGACCCACCTCATTCTGCTGACAGAGTCTTTGAAGGCAGAGAGCTACAGAGTCAGAGGTGTCTGTTGGACTGATGGACAGACGGTGACACAGACTGCAGGGCCTGATCTGAGATCCTTGCGCAGAAATTCAAGCTTCAGTATATGTCATTGGAAGGAAGTGTTTCATTAAGAAATTCTAGTATCTTAAGTCACCTGAATTTTTCTGTTGGTAAAATACTCAGATATTCTTAGTTCTTTCTGGTAAACTTGTAAACAGTGGCACAGCTTTGCAGATCAAGATTATCTTGCGGATTTTGAATTCCTTCTTAATAACCAGCGTCCTCTTCTATAACATGTATTTATGCTTTTTTTTTTAGTGGGAAACGAAACAAATAGAACGAAGCATGTTTTTCTGACACCCCCCCCCCGCCCCCTTTGTAATTTAAGTCCTGAGGTTTGGAAATTGTTTTCTTTTTATGGTAGTTGCATTTTTAGAAGAGAAGTAGGAATTTGGAGATTTGGGGGGGATACTTTTATTTCTACTTAATAGGCAGCATATTTGACCTGCTAAGTATAGTTCTTGGGTTTCTCTAAGTACAATAAAAACGTGCAGGGGGCTCCAGTTTGCTTTCAAGTGCAAACTTATTGAAGAAAATTGCCTTTTATTCCTTTTCCATACATCTGGTGGTTACATTTTATCTAAAACCTGGACACCCGGGTTCTGTACAGGCTGACTCCACACCCTCCCTGTGGGTTGACCCAGAAAATGAAAAACCCAGCAAAGCACCATGTCATCACCATCCTGCTATACCCTCCTTCCCAGCTACCCAGGCGGGGAGTAACAGTGGATCCCTGAGTGCTTTATGCAGACAGGAGGCTTGGGCCCCGAAGGAGGCCTGACTAATGTACATCCCTGCATTAGAGGCACTTCTATCCCCAGGAGACTCAGCCTCTGTTTCACGCTGAGTAGGAACAGAGAGTGCAAAGTGAGAGCTGTAGCAGAAAGGAAAGCTCAGCCCGGTCACCCCCAAATGTGCTAAACACACATGAGAAGCACAACAGTTCACAGCTGGCTATGTGTGCCTGTCTCCCCTCCAGCCCAGTGTGCAAAGGGCTGGTCTCTGATTCCTGTTACTAGTACATACTGTCATTTAGCTGTGTGTGTGAGAGAGCGACTTAAAGCATCACTGACTAGAATGGACAGCATTAAAACAGAATACCAGCATTTCCTAGGAGGTAATCACATGAGAAGTAGGTAATGTGTGGCCTAAAGGCCGAGCCTAGACCCTTGAGTGTTCCCTTCTGCCCCAGGAAGTGGAATAGTGTGTGAGCAGGAGCCCAGAGGTTGTCACATAACCTTTCTGCTCCATGGAAACCCGGAAAGGTGGCTGGATCCGCTCTGAGCCTCTCTGACAAACTCTCTTCTTCCTGGGAAGGGGTGGCCCTGGGGAAGGGCTTTCTGTCCTCAGAGCCCTGGCTCTGAGGGCCTCAGTGTGGGTAACCCTCTCAATTGTGTGTTGTAGGTGTTCTGGGCCCTACACCTCTTTGGGTCTGGGCATCTGGAAGGTACTGAAGATGTTGAAAGAAAGCAGGGCATTTGGGATTGAGAGGGACCTTGAATGGTGTAGCCAGTCCACCCCCATCCAGGATCTGAATTCCTCCAGCAATCACCTTAGCGAGCGGCCACGAAGAACATCCAGATATGGGAACTGCATTCTCTGCCTCAGCCCCTGCTCTGAGGCTGACTCCTTGCTGCCCTGCATCCCTGTTGAACTCATGTTGGTTGTTTTATCTTTCCAATGATCGCTCTTCCATAAGAATGAGAATCAGTTCTGGTGGTTACATTTTATCTAAAACCCGCCTCTACCTCTCCGAGCTTATAAGTCATTTCAGTGAGACTCTTCATCGGGACATGAAGAGCACCAGGCAGAGCTGAAAATCAGACAGTTCATATGGGAGAGACATGGCCACGCCCCTTTGGGAAGCTTTTGTGTCTGAGCCAGGTGGTGGCGGCTGCCCTGGCGGCCGTGGCTTGTTCCCACCCTCCTCCTTCGTGGTTCTCACTCTTGGCGCCACAGTGGACCTGCCTCACCTGATCTGTCACTGGTCTCTGGTTTGCTCCTTTCAGCGAGCTTTTTAGAATGCCTAAGATAAGTTCCAGTAGCACCAAGTGTGGATTTTTAAGAGCATAGAGATGAGCCATGGGTTTGGTCTTGGAAGAATGGGTGTGTGGCCTCCATTGTGGCTGTTCCAAAGCTTTGGAGGGTTTTGACTGTACTTTACGTACCGGAGGGCATCAAATCACGTGCTTTCTGGATAAATGAGGGATTGATAGACCTGTTGAAGTAGTGTTCCTTTCTCATTTCCAGGGGTATGCAGCAATGCTAAGAAGGTATTTCTGAGGAGTCCTGCTGGCTATATTTTGATGATTAGTTAGGACATGTTCTCAATTAGTATCATGCATTTCCATAAAGTTAATGTTCTCATATTCTCTCTTTTCTAAAGTAGCTTAACTACCCAATATGCTTATTAATTTTACCTAGTAAGTCTTCCAAACACATGTCACATGTAAACATAAACTTAGACTCACCTGTAACCAAATAGATAGAAACCTGAAATCATGAATGAGTTTGGGTGTTCTCTCTCTCTCTCCCTCTTCCTCTCCCTCTCCCTTTCCTTCTTTCCCTCTTTCCCTCTATCCCTCTATCCCTCTCTCCCTCTCTCCCTCTCTCCCCATCCCTATCCCTTAATTACAGTACCCAAAATACTCCAAACAGAGTCTTTACAGCAAAAGCGAAGACATGAATAGGCATGTCGAGACCAATGGAAAAGGATTTGCTAGAAAACAGCGGTTTCTTAATTAGAGAGCCTGGTATTGGAGAGTGGCTCAGGGGTCCTGGTCCTGGGACCATGTCGGCCAAGGCCCCGGGACCACAGAGATGCTCAAAGGAAACCTTGATGAGATGGGCATGAGGAGCCCTGCTGAGACTGGCTAATGGGGAGCGGGGTTGGGCAGCAGCCAGGTTCTTTCCCAGGAAGGCACTGCGAAGGCCTAAACCACATAATGACAGTCCGCCCACTGAGGAAGTCGCCAAGCCTGGACTTGCTGGGTGTTTTATTTACTTGGAGAGGTTTCTTGAGCTCTAAGTGTACAAAGATAGTGTAGTTTAGTATGCCATTGCCTTCCCTCCTATCCCCAACCTTGTACTTGGTGAGAAAAACACTCTGGAATTTAGTTGATTCCTTCTCAGGGGACAGAGGACCAAATGCGGGACTCAAGTTACGAAGTTAAAATGCCCTGAAGAGCTGAGGGCCCCGAAGAACTGCGTCCCAGGTGGTAAGGCCAGGGCTGTGAGGATGCCCTCCATGTAACCATGCAGTCACTGGGGAGTAAAGAACTGGAGCCAGGAGTGTGGCAACTCTTTTGAGAAGTTTCCTATAAAGGGGGGCTGCGAACCCCAGGACTGGCAGGAGAGAGGTGTGCAGTCAAGGAAAAGACGGTGGTTTACTAGGGAAGTGGGACAGAGGGGAGCGGGGCAGGGCAGTGAAGGTATTTGCATGATTTTGGAGACATGACTTGGCGTGGGTGGTGCTTTTCTTTTGCTCCCTGTGGGAGTCCACGATACCCCAAGGTCTCTGTAAAGTCCCACGTGTCCCTAAGATTTTGACGGGAGAACATGCCTCCAGGAGGCCCTGGGTCTTCCTTGGGCTGCAAGTGGAGAACCTGGAGCCAGCTCTCCACCATGGTGATGGAGGTGAAGGTCATGCATTGATTGACTCGTCATTAATGGACTCATTCTTTCATTGGGGAAACATTGCTGAGCCCAATGTGTGTCAAGTGCAATTCCAGGCCCTGCAAACAGGGCAAATAAGCCCCTCTCCTCAGGCTGTGTTCCTGCCTGTGAGGGATGGGCAACTGACAAACAAATTGCTAGGGATGGGACAAGCTTGCCCTCCCTCCCTCCCTCCTTTCCTCCTTCCTTCCCTTCCTCCCTTTCTTGTTCATCTTCACCTAAGGATATTTTTCTCATTGATTTTTAGAGAGCGTGGAAGAGAAGTAGGGAAGGAAGGAGAGAGGAAGAGAAGAGAGAGAGAAAACAAGAAACATTGATGTGAGAGAGACACATCTACTGGTTGCCTCCCATATGGGGCCCCGACTGGGGCGAGGATCAAACTTGCAACCCAAGTACATGCCCTTGACCGGGAATTGAACCCATGACCCGTTGGTACATGAGCCGACTCTCTAACCACTGAGCAACATCAGTCGGGGCTGTCTTGCTGTTCCTTAGATGTGTGATCTGAACCCATTTCTAGGAGGTAGTTGGTGTGTGAGTGTCCTGAGGAAGAGGTTCTTGGAAGGAAGCTGGTCCAGGAAACAAGACTGTGGATGAAGGATGCAGCGGTGTGTGGGTCAGGGTCGGGGGCGGGCAGGAAGGGGGCTGACCTGGAAGCATCCACTGCCGCCACAGCGCAGGGCTGGCTGGGCTGCAGCGGGAGGGTTGGGAGTGTCTCTGGCTGAGTAACTGTGACCTGTGTGGAGGAGGGACTCTGTGTGTGCGCTCCTCACCATTGCTGTGCCCTGGGGCCCACCTGAGTAGGTTTTAAGGCCCCAGATGGCCTCACTGGCTTGGTTTTAAGATCGGACTTGGTTCGGATCCCTGCTCACCTCACCTAGCTGCCGTGACCTCACCAGAAAAGTGAGAATTGTCATCATTCCCACTCAACAAGTAGAGTATTCTCCCCCCTCACTTGCGGTTTTGCTTTCTGTGATTTTAGTTACCCATGCTCCATTTGCAGACTGAAAACATTAAATGGAAAATTCCAGAAATAAACAATTCATACCTTTTAAATTGCTTGCCGGTCTGAGCAGTGTGAGGAAATCTTGTGCTGCCCAGTTACATCCCTCCTGGCATATGAACCATCCTTTGTCCAGGGGATCCGCCCTGTAGATACGCTCTCTGCCTGGTGGTCCTGTTGTAGCCGGTTCAGTTGTCAGGACTGTCACGGTATCGCAGTGCTTGTGTTCAAGTCACCCTTATAGGAGTCTAACACTATGTCCCAACATGTGCTTCACTCACCTCCTGCATCTCCTCAGGTCTTGTGTCATTTGACATCAAGAGTGAGTGCAGTGCAATCAAAGAGAGAGAGAGAGAGAGAGAGAGAGAGAGAGAGAGAGAGAGAGAGACTATATTCATATAACTTTATTACAAGTATATTGTTATAGTTGTCTTTTTTATTATAGGTTGTTGCTCATCTGTTACTGTGCCTAATTTATAATTAAACTTTATCGCAGGTGTGTATGTGTAGGGAAAAACGTAGTATGAAGGGTTTGGTACCCTTTGTGGTTTCAGGCATCCACTCGAGATCTTGGTCTGTATCCCCACGGATAAGGGGAACTACTGGAACTGACTCAGCCACCACTACTCGGGGCATTGAAGACTGCTGGGTGCGAGCTCTGGGTTCAAATTTGGGTTCTATTTTGCTAGGGGTATTCTTGGTCAGGGTGCTCCGTGCCTCAGTTTCCTGATCTGTGCAGTGGGGATAATTCTAACACCTGCCTTCAGAGCTTTGTAGCCGTGGAGGAGTGCGCCTGGGCCCAAGCATGCGCGGTGCCCGCTGCTGTGAGAGACGATGCCTTCGGGTGCCAGGGGCTGTGTGCGCCCCCCGTGATGGTTTCTTTTCTGCGCAGTTCCGCCTGGTGGTGAAGACGGCCCTGAAGCTGCTGCTGGTCTTCGTGGAGTACTCCGAGTCGAACGCGCCCCTTCTGATCCAGGCGGTCTCCGCTGTGGACACAAAGAGAGGTGAGCGGTCCCCGCCCCTGACCTCATCGAGGGAAAAATGTCTGATGTGCGAAGACTCCCACTCTCTACATGTTCAAAACAGAATTCAGATAAACAGAATTCCCTTTGTGTGGACTTCCCACTGCGGGAAACATAGGGAGCGTAAAAGATTAGAGGCAGAGCGAGGTTTGCAGGGAAAGAAAAGCAGGTCTTCTCACTCTGTCCCCCGCCACTGAGCACACACAGGACCGGGTCTTTCTCCTCCTTTCCCATCCTGGCCTGACTCCTTCCTCCCCTCCTTTCACACAGGCTTTATCCACTCTGACCCCTAGATGTTCCCTTTTCCTCCACCACATGTCCCTCCCTTACTGGGGCCCCTCACCGTCTCTCACCTGATGTCCCTTGCCTCCCCCAAGTGCTATGCTGGAGGAGCTATGTAGCCTTGGAGGAGGGCGCCTGGGCCCTGCAGTGCAGGATTCTTCTAAAACACAAATTTGGTCACACCATTTTCCATCTGATACCTGTCAGTGGCTTCCAATGCCCACAGGATGAGGTCCAAACTCTTTATCTGACCCTGTACCATCCAGCCCATGTCTACCTGCCATGTGTCTCCCACCTGGCCTGCACCACACCCCCCTCCCTTGGGTCAGGCAGCTCTCAGAGCCCCCATGTACCCCCATGCACCCCTCTGCTGTGCTGTTTTCATTGCCCGTCTCTCCTGAGTGTGTGCCCTGCCTGAGACAGGGTGCCCCTTCTCTTGCTGTCCCAGCGTCTGGCGGGCCTGCCCTGCACACATGATGAAGAGTCAGCTTTGGATCTGGTTCAGTGTGTAACATGCTGTGGCCCCTATACTATTGTGAAGCCTGAAACCAAGATGTTGGAGGGTTGTTGTTTTGTTTTGTTTTCTCCTTTTAAAAAACAAACTTTTAGTTTTGTTCCCCCGTAATAGGTGGTGATGATGATGATCAAAAACTTGATACCATTTATTTTCTTTGTATGATTATAACAGTAATGCTCTTTGTAGAAAATTTGGGAAAAAAAAACCAGTTTAAAGCAGACAATAGCAGAATCACCTCTCATCTCAGTAGACAGAAATTATGTTAACATGGTGATACATTTCCTTATGGTGTATGTGTGCCTGCACAGATTTATGCACACATCAGCTGAGATACAACTAGACCCACCTGCCAGGGCTAAATTGAAAGGTGGAAGAAAGTGTATCACCGGTTCCTTTGAATATTGGAATGGAAGTTAATGAAAACCATCCAGAACCATAAATTGGGCCCCATACCTTTCCCATGAATGCACCGGCAGATGTTAGCTCCCTGCACGAAGGATCTCAGGCTGGGCATCTGCGGGCCTCTGTGTGGATGTATGTGACAGAGATGAACCTCAGGCATGGTCAGAGCTGTGAATCTGGAAGGTGGGCTCCAGACTAGCACAGGTCTCTGTATCTCTTTCTACCACAGCATGTTGTCATCTGGTACCAAATTTGAAATTCCTGTGGCCAATAGTAGATCATGAGACCAGCTGAGAATCCTCAATGAAGATTGCCAGTGACTCAGAAACAGGGTGGTGGTGATGGGGGGAAGGTAAGGTTTCCCAAGGCCAGTGAATGAGAGTTAGGGCCAGAGGTGGGTGTCCGGGAAGATAGCAAGGTAGATCCTTTCACTCATGCTTAGAGGAGTCATGCTCGATGCCCAACTCTGGGAATTACTTTAGAATGATGAATGGACTCTTCAGCTTCCTGTCCCCAATTCATCTAAACCTTGGGCCCTTATCATGGGGACCATGTTAGAGGGGCTAGTCTTCTCATGACCTTGGGGTTGTGCTCTGACTTCATTGAGTTGGGAGTTGTTTCCTTCCTTGGGCCTCACATTTCATGAAGGTGTGTCATGGGGTAGAGGAATGATCCTGAGATTAACCCAGAGCACGATGTCCCATCCAAGACTCCATCCACGGCCTCAGTCAGAAGCTTGGATTTGTACCCAGTCTCTCCCCTTTGACAAAATGATGGCCATCTTCGCCCAACTTGTAAAAAAAAATAAAACAAAGGGGAAAATAATCAAACAAGTTAACGGGTTGTTTACTTAGCTTCATGGTTTTTTGCCTATAAAATTTCTTAAGTTTTGGGCAACTACTGTCATCTGTCTGCTACTGAGCCCTAGCAGCTGGAAGAAAAAAAGGACTATCACTAGTGGAACAAATTGAGACATGTAGTTTATCACATGTGGTTCAACAGTACATTCCTCTATGGACATGTGTGGTCTTGGCCTTAATGCACGCATATAACATCATCCTATTTTACTGCTAGTCAGTGTTCCTGAACCCGGTGGTGGAATTAAACACACACATATATCATGGTGTTCGCAGAGAGCCCCTGACTCCCAGGTGTGTTTCCACCAGTAGGTGTGGAAGCAGCTGTCCAGCTCCTCTTTGGCCTGTGAGAGCAGACGGAGGTGCCAGAGATGATGAGGGCTGGCCAAGCATGTCCACTGTGCACAAGCTTCAGCCATAAATTTCACTCCTCAGGTGGCACTAGACACATTCCTCCGGGGAGATGGGGTGGAGAATGGGTATATTAAAGCATATACTGGGTTTGCGTGAATAGAAAGGAATTCTTTTGGATGATGAAAACGCCCAGATTTAAAGAATCAGCAAATAAGCTAGGAGTCATCAAAAATTACTACCACCAGCAGCCAGTGGAATTCTCTTAGGATAAATCCCCCTGGTTGCTTTACAGACATCATACCTGGGTTAACCAGAAGGGTGCATTATGGGTGCATGGATGGTTTGCCCTTTGGCCCAGTGTGGGCCAGTTAGGGAGCCAGCATAAAAGCTGAGGAGTCTAAGTCCATCACAGGGACTGATTAATATTTGTGAATTAATGAAAACCTAAAACACCCCATTTGATCCAGATAATTGGTACTTTTGCTCTGGGGCTGGAATGAAAAGGTGGATTTGAGATAGTATTTGGGGCATGTGACAAGGAAGCTCTGAGCTCTACACAGTTTCTCTCCCAAGGCAAAGTGATGGCCAGCTTTTCCCAATTTGTAAAACAAAAAATAAATAAATGTTTTTAAAGCAGACACACCCGTCTGCTCAGACGGTTGGGTCATCTTCTCTTTGGCTTGGATCTCCAAGTCACCTTCTCTTTCTCATGGACAGAGCCCAGCAGAAAGATAGAGAGGCCGTGAGTGCTTCCAGAGCCCACGAGAGGGCCTTGCTTTGACATCTGCCTCCTTTCCTTGAGAATTCACACTGGTGATGGACAGGAAACTGGTTGCGAACCTTCTGCAGCCCTGGGAAGGGTGTCCTTCCCTCTGACTCTATGGGTTTGCCCCTCAGACAGAGGGTGGGGGCAAGTGACCAGACTGGGTAACCCATCTGGAAATTTCCATTGTAAACGGTGAGTCAGCACCAATTCAGTCTAGTGCTGCTTTTGAAGAAGCTCCATTTTTCATTTGCATGGGAGGTGATGAGATATGACCTAATTCTCCAGCATGTGTAGCACACATGATTAACAGGGGAAACTGTCCCGCCATCCTTTTAAGCTCTCCTGTCTCTGATTTCTGCTCAGGATGTATGGATCTGCACAAAATGCACAAAGCATGGTGGGTGTTAGGGGATGACAGAATGCCAGCCCTATTCCCATTATTTATAGCCAAATATGTGTGTTAAGTGTGTTCATCAATTGTGTTGAAAGACATGGAACATACTATGAGGACCTTCTGTTTGGATATGAGACCAACTCGTGTACAAGGAATTGTGTTTAATATCTTATTTTCTTTGGGTTTATTTTGGAGACCTAGGAGGAAAGTATTGAGCAGTTATTTATTCTGGGTTAAGAGAGGACTGGCCTGAGAGCCTGTCTCTGGGGGTGTCAGCACCCCCCTGGCCATCATTACAGTTACAGCTACTGATATTCTAGTGCCTACCAGGTAACAGGCTCTATGCTAAGAAATTTTTATACAAAATTAATTTGTTTGACAACTCTGTGCTTGAAACAGCAGATTGAAACAAACAGACTCTTATTGAGCCTATACTCATTCCAGGGGTTGAGGGTGGAGTTGGAGAGAGACAGCTGATAATGGTTAAGTAACTTATTGCCCTCTCATGTGCTTGGTCAGTGCTAAGGCAAAAAGGCCAAGGGCTCTTTCTCCATGAAACCTCCCAGAAATCCTATGAGGTTGATACCATCACTCCAATTCAGATGCATTTGCTGAGCCACCGTTCATGCCATCACTCTGGGGCTCTGTTTCTTTCTCGGTTATGTGAAGGAGCCAGATTGTATGATTTATGACTCTAAAACAGGACCCCCTTCCTCCCTACTTCCTACCCTTCCCATCCCCTCTCCCCAACACACACACACACACACACACACACACACACACACACACACACACACAATCACTGTAGTGCTGGGTGAACTGGGCCACTTAGTTCAGGCAGGTGGCAGCTCCTGGGGATGTTGTAGTGACTGGTGCTTAGCATAGGCCAGCTTGAGCCTGGCCAAGGCTGCTGTGCAGAACCAAAATGTTTCTTCACCTTTACCTTCATTCTTCTAAATGTTTCCCATTTTCTGGTCCCCCAACAAAGCAGAATGGACATTCATCCCCACAGTATATGAATATATCATAGTTTCCAAACTTGAAATCCTTAAATAGTACTAGAGACTCCAGATACCATAGCTAAAGACCACGTTTTTCAATTAAAACAAACCAGTATTTGGGTGTTTTTATCATAAAGAACACAATGGTGCACCAGTGTGCTGGCCTCTATGAGAGAGAGAGAGAGAGGGTATAACCTGGCTAGTTCCCTTTCTACCAGATGTTTGCCTTTGCTTCTTGGCCTTTCCATCTCAGGCTTGGTTTGGCATCTTTGGCTCCAAAGTGTACAATCAGGAGGCAGTTCTGGGCCCACCAGCAGCACTGGCGATTCTTAGCTTCAATGCTTTCTCTCCTGCACAGTCTGCCTTTTAACTCTACGTGGCCGACTGACTAGAACATGTGTTTTCTGCTGAGGTTGGGTGCCGGGTGTGAATAATAGAAGCTGCCCTTGTTATGAACACAAGCACTGCACTTGGACAGTGAGGCCCAAGACCCACTAACCACATTGATTGGCTGTCCCGAGGGCAGAAATGGTTACTTTGCTGGGGTTGAAAGAACAGGTGAAATAAGCCAGTCAATGAAGGAGAAATACTACATGCTCTCACTCGTTTGTGGATAATAAAGAACACTATAAACTGATGAACAAAAGGATAGACACAGAAGCAGTAAAGCATCAGACAGACTGTCAAATTACAGCAGGAAAGTTAAGAAAAGGTGGGGTAGATAAGAGATCAACTGAAGGACTTGTATGCATGCAGATAAGCATAACCAATGAACACAAGACACTGGGGGGTTGGGGTATGCCTGGGAGGAGGGGAGCAATGGGGAGATATGTATACATTAACACAATAAAAAAAAAGAACAGGTGAGGCTTTCAACATAGTTTGATGATAAATACCAGCAAGGAGATCATTCAGCAGTTAATGGGCAAAGGATCATGCTTTTGTGTCCAGAGTTAGAAAGGGTTATGGCAGCCTGCCTGGTTCTAACCAACTGGGCAACTTGGTGGAAGGATCAGGCTGCCTGTTCACTTGCTGGGAGAGCCAAGAGATCTACATCAAACTACATCTGTGTCTCTCACACTGTATAGTAGGTGCCTGTTCCCTTCTTAAATTCTCCCGTCTTCTCTCTTTTTCTGACTGTGTGCATTTACCCGCTGGCTCTCTTAAAACTGTGCCTGCTTAACCCACTTCCTGCCCTCAAAGATCTCCATTCACTTTTCTGTGGACATTTCAGCTCTGACACAACCCATCCAAGAACCAGCATTTAGAAGCCACTGGCTTTGGATTACTTCAGAATTTACTTTTATCCATAAAAAAATGAGCATTATCATTTGAAGTCTATAGAGAGAAAGAGGAAAGAGCTTCCTGTTCCATACAGCCATGCCATAAGCAAGGCGACACTTTACTTCAAATGCTTGTCTCAGGCACAGGAAGTGGGTCAATGGGCATGTGTCCCCTTTGTGGCCTTGGCCTTGGCAGTGCGGATGTGCGTGACTTGTGAGTGCCTTTACTCTGTGGGGATGTGTGTTCTTATCCTTAATCCTAACTGCTCTGTTAGATAATAAAACTCCTGATGGCAGCCTCCTCCGAGACCCAGCTCCTTCCGCTTGGTTTCTGCTTAAGTAGCATTTGTGCCTCGATTACACAGGGGTGAAATACTTCTGTTCTGGAAGTGTTTGCTGGACGGGCTTTTCACTGTCTGCTCTTAGAGCCCATGTGAATGTGAAGACCTCCCACATCTCCTTTCCTTGCAGGAGATCAGACCGAAGCATGCCGATGCACAGAGAGAACTTATTAGGGTTTTGCACTCAGCAAGTGAAACACATGAATGCATTCTTAAAAGTTACGTAATTCGTATAATGGGAACTTTCAAGCACATTGTTGGGTCTCCTGACACTGAAGAATATACATTTCCAAGTGCACAGGATAATGTGGTTTATTGTCACCTAATTCGAAGCCGGTGTCATGCTTTGATACTCGGTGACTGAAGGATGTGCCATGTTTGGGTGAAGAACCTTTAGATAAACTTGGAAGTGAGTTGGATGAGAAATGTTGAGTGGCTGCTCCTAATGATTTTTGCTTTCCTCCCAGGAGTTGTACCCTGGTCAAACATCATGGAAATCCTGGAGGAAAAAGATGGGGTCGACACGGAGCTGCTAGTTTATGCGATGACTTTAGTGAACAAGGTTGGTCCATGTTTGTTATGGGTTGAATTGCTATGTGGAAGTCCTATCCCTGGAACCTATGGATGTAACCTTACTTGAAAATATAGGGTCTTTGTAAATGTAATGAAGTTAAGACGAAGTCATATGGATGGGCCCTAATATGGGACATGAATAGAGGGAGAGACATACACACGTGCTCATGAGGAAGACAGTCATGTGGAGACAGAGGCAGAGATTCGAGTGATACATCTCTAAGCTGGATGATGCCAGAGAATGCCAGGATTTCCAGCAGCCAGGCCAGGGTGAGGCAAGGAAGTACCCTCTCCTAGAGCCCTCAGAGAGAGCGGGACCCTGCCCACATCTTGTCAGGCTTCTAGGCTCGAACCCTGACAGGACCAGTCCCTGTTGTTTCAGCCGCCCAGTTTGTGGTAATTAGTTATGGCAGTCCCCGGGAACTAAGACAATGTGCAAGTTTAAAATGTATCCTCTGACTAAGAGCCACATCCTGTGAATCCCCTCATGGTGGCTGGGACCATGGTTGCGATGTGCTTCTTTGCAGGACAAAACCCTTTACACTCACACATGGCATGTGTGCTGTGTGCTGATGCGTACACGTGTGACGCCCTGTGAGTGTTGCTTGTTTCTGGTGCTTTGGTCTTTGCCTTTTTGTTTTTTTAAATTTTATTTATTGATTTCAGAGAGAGCAAGGAAGGGAGAGAGTGGGCGGGAATGGGAAGGAGGGCAAGAGAGAGACATCAATTTGTTTCATTCATTTATGCATTCATCGGTTGCTCCTTGAATATGCTTTGACTGGAAATCAAACCTGCAACCCTGATGTATTTGGACAATGCTCTACCCAACTGAGCTAATCGGGCAGGGCTAGGTCTTTTCTAATAGTGGAAATGTTATGACAGCGAGAATTTTATGACCATTTTTCCTATCAAGATGTCCCCTTGAAAATATGTTTCCTTAAGCAATTAATGAGCAAGTTTTACTGTAAGGAAAGAGTTCACAGTTAGGAGAAATGAAGGCGCCTTACTGCACGGCTTATTGAACTCTGCTGAGGCCTGAGATGAGATTCATCCTCCTTTTGTGACGGTGACCTTTCTGTCATGTCCCTCCCTGGTCGCACCACTTTGGAGAACAGTTAGAGTCTTCAGTACTCATTCCCAGAGATGCTGCTGTGGCCACAGGTCGGTCTCACACTGGCCTGGGACAGCCCACTTCTGGGACTGGACTTCCTTTATGACGATGGCTCAGTCCTTCATCACTGAGGCTGGGCTCAGGTGGTTATCTTTTGCAGATCACTACACCCTAGACCGGGGGTAGCCCTACTGTGGTCCTTCAGCCCCTCAGCAGCCCTGCCACGTGCCGTCCTGTGTACTGTTCAAGCTGTGTGGTGTAAGCCTCCACGGCAGACCCCATATCTCTTCCTGAAATATAGCTGGAGAAACGTTTTCCCTCATGAACTGGGGACAGATAGAGTAGAAAGCATCATTATGAGGAGTAGTTTCTACTAGATATTAAGATGTGCAAACTCCAATGGTAACACAGAGGAAGAGGAGAGTTCATTGTAACACATCAAGCCATAGAAAAATGAGAAAAAAACTCAACGTACAAGATGAGTTGGTCTCTCGTAGGCAAAGGTCACGTTAATAATACAACCAGTCAAGAAAAAATTCCGAAGGGAAGCGCTTAAGTATTTCAGTGCGCTGAGCTCTCTGAGGTCTTATCATTAAAAGTGAAAAACCACAAATAAAAGCTCAAGGCAAGTGACAGAGTAGGAAATTGTTAGCAAAAAAAATAGGACAGAAAATGATACTGTCCTAAATACATTAAGAGCCCAGTGGAAAAAGTAATAGCATTAAGCCTGCTGAGATGAAAAGAAATGTACAGGAAAACAACATTTCCCAGAGCCAGCGATGGCTTTTTAACGAAAGGCATTTGTTGGCCAGGCTCAGCAACCTCTACCACAGTCCTCGCGGGGAATAAAGCACCGCTTTTTGGTAGGCGAAAATCTTGCTTTTCTTTTTAAATCTGTGAATTTATTTCACCGTGTAATTTTAAAGCAATTTTCTGTTGGGTTTTAAAGATTTAGGCCGTCAGTTTCCTGTCATCTTCAGTCACTGACATTGTTTTGGAAAACACTGAATTCAGCAAAAAAAACGGAATTTTCTCTCTCGCTCAGTGTTTTCCACTGTAACGCTATCCGTTTTATTGGTGGCGGCTGTGCTCAGCTGTTCCGATGGCCCCGGCAGCGTCTGCACGGTGTGGCCGTTCTGCTGCCAGTCCCCGGCGCGGACCCAGTGCGTGTCAGACTCTCCTTGGCATCGGACGGCATTTAATGTCCAGGAATTCCTCGCTGACTCGTTCTCTTCTGGCAGTTCCGTCTCCTCTTGTGTTAGTTCTGGCCCAGAGGAAGTCCAGGCAGGTCCCCAGGACATTACTCCAAATGTCATCTTTGCCTCAAAAAGGTCAGCAGACAGCTGGCACCCACGCTGGGTTTGTTTTCGGTGGAGTTTCAGTCATGTTTATTGCCCCAGTGAGTAAAATCCTCTCAGATCCCAAACAAAACGACGCGGTGAAATGTTACGTGGTTCTGGAAAAAATTTTGCACTCTGAAATCTAGGAAATTATTACAGTGGGTTTTTAACTTTTGTTTCAGTGTAATATAAGATGTCCTGATGACACAGAATTCCAAAAAGTTAACAGTTTTATGACAAAACAAGGGGACTCAATTCTAATCTGCTCGTAGTTCTGAGACTGAAACCTCCCTTTGTTAAACAGGGGCATGAATTGGCGGGGAGGGGGGCCCCCAAGATCCAGACTAATCCCCCCACCTTCCACCCATGTTGTCAAAAGATTGAGGGGTTTCAGAAATGATTTTCTATCCTGCAAGCTGACGTTACATATGGTCAAATCTTGGTTCTCGAAAGTCTCCCATCTTGAACACTTAGGTTCCCAGCCACATTGTTCACGGAAAAAATGTCTTGGTTAGCTTCTCTCAGGCCACAAACAAAGGAGCGAATGCACCAATATGGGTCAGTTTACAGCTAAACCTTGCCTTGTTAACATCTCAAAACTTGTGCTGTGAATATATGTGTGTGTGTGCCCGCGTTTTTGTTGCTGGCAAGTGCATGATTAGCACCATCTTAAAACATGAAGAGGCGATTAAGAGTGCTAATGTTGCTAAGGTGTGAAGGGCAATTAAAGAGGCAGAAAAACTGTTGTTGGTTGGCATAAAGGAAAAGCATTTCGAAGGCAGTGACATGGGAAAAGCCAAGATGCCGCGTGCTGACCTCCTGAGAGACACTCTTGCAACGAGTGCTGAAAGTGGGTCTTTGAAGGCTGGTAGGGGGCGGTTCATGAAATTTAAGAAGTGTTGTTGATAGATTTAAAGGTACATTAGACATGTACTGTATGTGAGAAAGGTTAAAACAAGGAATCATTTGGGGGTCTGGAAAGGATTAATTCCATTTATATTTTTTTCTAATGGGAAAACATCATTCGATTTTCGAACAAATTGTTTCTTGAACAGCCTTCCAGAACAGATTAAGCTCAAGAGCCAAGGTTCCACTGTAGTGTCCTGTCCTGATCCAGCTGCAGTTCCCTCAGTGGGCCAGATACTGACCACCTCATAGGAGAGGATGAGTCAGGTGAGGGCCTGAGCAACAGGGGCATTACCATGGGGCTGGCTGGAATGTTCTGGAAGGAGGAAGTCAGGGAGCCCAGCCAGGGGTGCTGCTCTAGCAGGGCCAAGGGGTAGGGTAACCTAGACAGGATTCATGCTTAGTATTTGCCTATGCTGTTATATTTTATTTTACTGTTTTTAAATTATCATACAGAACATTGGCTTTTCCCCTTTGGTATTGGCTGTATACGTTTTAACACATGCATAGTTGTGGATAGTCTTCATAATTAGGGGAGAGCACCTCTCTTCCCAAATCTCTCTATTGTTGTAATGACATCCTGGTCCCCATTCATGCCCCTGACAGACACTGATTTATTCTCTATCTTGATAGTGTTGTTATTTCAGGACTCCTACATGGAATCGGACGGGCTGTTTCCCTTGGAGGCTGTCTTCTCTCAGAGGGAGAGGCCTGCCTGTTACTGGCTGCACTAACAGCTCTCTCCTTCCTGCTCCTGCGCCATGTGCATTGCAGCTCCTCCACAGTTTGCTTCTCTCTTCCCCCACCGAAGGAGATTGGGGTGTTTGCAGCTTTTGGTTTTCACCGATAATGCTGCTACAAACGTTTGTAGAGTAAAATCCTCTAAGATCCCAAACAAAACAACGCAGTGAAATGTTACGTGGTTCTGGAAAAAATTTTGCACTCTGAAATCTAGGAAATTATTATAGTGGGTTTTTAACTTTTGTTTCAATATAATAAAAGATGTCCACAGGCTTTGGCCACACTGGCTCTGTACTACAAGAAAGGTCAGAAGGAATCAGTGAAAACCCCCGGAGAGGAAAAGAAAATGTCCTTTAGGGCAGAGATTTCTTCCTCTGAGAGGGGCCTGTCAAGATCTAGTTGTCACGAGGTCTGAAAGACAAGATCTGAGAGGAAGCAGGCAGCAGGCCAGGGGGTGTCACCTGGGCCTGAATGCGGCAGGAGATGTTGGCCACACAGACAGTTCTGGAGCTGCCACCCTCGCCAGAAGGAGGCGCTGTGGCAGTGAGGTGTCAGGGGAGGGATGAGAGGGCGGGCTGGGGGAGAGGTGGGTGTATGGCAAATGGCCCGGCACGTTAGAGAATAGCTGAAAATCGGTGAATGTGTTTCTAGGAGGTATAATCCCCTCCCGTGCAGGCGGAGGAAGAAGCTGTATTTGTTTGTGGCGAAAGCTGCCTCCCCTGTAGCCACAGTCACAAATGAAAGGCAAGAAACGCAGGCTTGGCTCAAACCCACATTTTCACAGGAAATGACCAAAGACTCTTACTACACTCAATTCTGGGCCTGTTTTTCAGCCAAGGCTCAGTGAACCTGTTTGGTTCTATAGACCTATTTGTTTAAGTATTTAATAGTAATCTTCTCAACCATGATTGGTTGGGCCTGCTAGAGGGATGGGGATTAGATCAAGGAATTCACCCCCAGGAAACTTCTGAGCAGATGCACTCAACACAGGAGAAAGGAAAGAAGAAGGGGACCAGAGAGATGAGGAGGCTGTCAGCGGCCTCTCTCGGTGCCTCATCCTGGCCCCGCACTGTTGCGTAGAAAGCTTTCAATCCGACACCAAATGTCAACTCACCGCATTCCTCCAATTGTGCATTTGGCACAGTCAGCAGTCAGGGCCCTTCCGCTGGCCTTGTTGTCATCGTTTCCACCTCCTCATTCTCTAACCCAGTTCTAGAGACTGAACCCCAAGGATGGGCTTATTCTGATGGTAGCCTTCTTTGAGCAGGTGCCCACTTTTTCGGGTAGCTTTGGGAGCCAGCTGTCCAGTGGTCTGTTGTACCTCCTGATGCCACAGGGGCCACCCTGGCTGGCACCTGCACACAGTGGCGCATGCTGGCGCTCCTGGTTATAGTTTCATCTGGTTCAGAGCCTCCTGCTCCTTGGCCTTACTAGGGCCCCTGACGAATGAACTGGATCCCAGTTATTTCTCATTCATTTCTGATCTCAGTAACAGTGAGTCCTGTCCTCTTGGCTCAGCCTAGGAAGGAAAAAGACTTTGTTTGCATTATGAAGAAAGACATTCTTTCCAATGTTAATAACCCCAAACTAGAAGTGTTAGGAAAGTGGTGTCGTGAAAAGATCGTTAGGAAAAGTATTGGTTTTTTTCTCTTGGGGCAGTCACCATGTTTACAATAATTTTGAAATATATATGCAGGGTTCTTAGAAATGCAAAGGTAGTGAAATAACTAGGGACAAAAGGTCTGTGTCTGAAACTGAAGGCCAGAATGACTTGTGAAGAAGGCATGAGTATGTGAGGAGATGAGAATAGCAGCTCTGAGAGAAGTTTGTTCTAGGCCTTCAGTAACTTCCCTCCAGGTCTTTATCTCCCTCATTCATAAGATAAAATAAAAGATTTGTAGTAAGTCACCTTAATGGCCTTCCAGTTATTTTTTTCTAAATATTTATTTTTATTGATGAGAGAGAGAGAGAGAGAGAGAGAGAGAGAGAGAGAGAGAGAGAGAGAATATGAATCATTGCATTGATTGGCTGCCTCTTCCACGCCTCCTACTGGGGATGGATCCCACAACCTGGGCATGTGCCCTGACAGGGGATTGAATTGTGACCTCCTAGTTTATGAGTCAGTGCTCAACCACTGAGCCATGCCGGTTGGGCTAAAGGCCTTTACAGTGCTGAACAGACGACTGGTATAAGATCATCTTTCTTATAAGAGAGGTAGAATTCAGAGAAGTCAGCTGTTTCTTTCTTGGGTTATTTATATATTGATTTGTCTCTGGGTTGCTGCTTTGGAATTTTTCATGTTTTCCTAAATTTCACAGACCAAGGGAAGGCCTACCAAATTGAAAGAAAAGAGAACTATTACATTGTTATCATTCCAGCTGTTGGTAGATTGATTTTTTTAAAAAACACATTTTTATTGATTTCAGAGAGGAAGAGAGAGGGAGAGAGAGGGAGAAATATCAACAATTCGAGAGAATCACTGATCAACTGCCTCCTGCGTATCAAGCCTGCAACCCGACATGTGCCCTTGACTGGATTCGAAACCAGGACCCTTCAGTCCATAGGCCGATGCTCTATCTACTGAGCCAAACCAGCTAGAGCAATCAATTGATCTTAACAGGAGTTGCCAGTCACTGACTATGTTGGTTTTCTATTGCCATGTAACCAATTACCACAAACTTAGCAGCTTACAACAGCCAGATTTATCACCTCTCAGTTTCCATGGGATGGGGCCCAGCACTGCCTGCCTGGTCCTCTGCTCAGAGCCTCACAGGCTGCTGTCAAGGTGTTGACTGGGGCTGGAGTCCCATCTGAGGCCTGGGATCCTCCTCCAGGCTTTGTGGTTGTTGGCAGAGCTCACTTCCTTGCAGCTGTAGGACTCACGGTGGCTTGATGCTGCTTCGGAGCCAGCAGGATAATCGTTCTCCTACGCTGAGTTAAGGAAGGCCTGAGCCCACTTTAAACAGCTCACCTGAGTAGCTCAGGCCCACCCAGGCTAATCTCCCCTCTGATGAACTCAAAATCAACTGACTTGGGACCCTCATGAAATCTGTAAAGTCCCGTCACCCTTGCAATATAATGGAACCCAGTCATGGGAATGTTCTGCTTACACTCAAGGAGTGGGGAGTACAGAGCACCTAACTAACAGGGTGGGATCTTGGGGTTCATTCTGACTGCGCCACAGAACATTTTTCTCAGATGAACTTGTCATCCGTCTTGCTTTGCCTCCATCTATACTAATAAAAGCCTATGTGGTCCTCATGCCCTCATGCCATAACAATCCATCAGCAGGAGGCTGCCTGTGTAGCAGGAGGCTGCGTGTGCAGCAAGTGTGCTCGGGTGGGTGGGGCTGTGTGCACAGCAAGGTGTGCGTGAGTGGGCGGGGACTTGATGCTGCCTGCACGGTGCAGAGGCTCTGCACAGCACAGTGGAGACAGGTTCCAGCAGCTCCCATACAGAGCTGTGGGTGCAGGACACCCGGTTCCAATTTACCTCTTTGGGGCAATCCATTGAGGAGCCCCAGATGGGTGGGCGGGGCCTACCACTTTGGGAAGATCCATCTCGGGGCTCCCACACTGTGAGAGGGCACAGGCCAGGCTGGGGAATACCCCCTCTGCTCCCCTACCTCCAGTGCATGAATTTCGTGCACCAGGCCTCTAGTAATGTTATAATCACAGCCACTGGCTACCATGTAAAACAATGCCTGAGAGCCTTGTGATAGTTCCCTAAGACATGTCTCTGTCCTTTTCTATCTCCAACCAGACATTGTTGGGATTGCCAGACCAAGATACCTTCTACGACGTGGTGGACTGCCTGGAGGAGCTGGGTATTGCGGCCGTGTCCCAGCGGCACCTGAACAAGAAGGGGACTGACCTGGACTTAGTGGAGCAGTTGAACATTTATGAGGTAACAGAACATGCCTTTTGTAAGGCATCTTCCAGCTTGGACAAATGTCAAAGGCCAAGGTCAACAAACTCTAGACCTGTGTGTCCGAGTGTATTGTAGCAGCGCTTTTCCCAATGCAAGTTCTCAGGCCCAGGCCCAGGCCTGCTGAATCAGAAACTCTGTGGGTGGGCCCAGTGGTCTGTCTGCACAAGCCTCCTGGTGATTGTGTTGCACACTCAAGTGGGAGAAGCGCTGATCTAGCAGAAACTTGGCAACTTGCTTATTTATTTAGCTATTACTATTTTAATTTAAGAACATGCATCCTACTAGCAATACTTTCATTCAGGTTGAGGAAGAGGAGAGAGAGAGAGAGGAGGCGGGGAGGAGAGAAAGGAGAGAAAGAGAGGCAAGACAGGTTATGTTTCTTACACTTCGTAGGGGTGGAACTTCAGGCAGGGCCTGCTACATAATTTGTTGGGCAAATTATGTAGGGGGAATTTTGAAGGGGGAATACTGCCGTTAAAAATACTAAACATCATTTTACTTTCTTCCCTGGTCCTTCTCACCTTTTTATGGTGTCTTTTTATTTGCTATTAATGTTATTGTAAGGACAGAAAAGTTAACATTTGAAGTATCATCAGGAGTTATACTGTTCATTGATATTGTGCACTACCAGTTGAAAATGCAATTATAAGAGCATCTATCCTGTGTGCAGAATCAGCAGAATGTGGAGTCTGTTCCTCCTGCATGCGCAGATATTTTGTTCTTCCTGGAACAGGGAAGAACTGTAAAAACTAGCTCAGCTATTTTTATTTCATTTCTTGGTATGTGTTCATTCTGTCAAAACTCTATCTTCAATTCACTGATGAGTAAGGAAGGCTAAAAGGAAAAGGAATTGCGGGCTACGGGCTGTTCTTTCTCCTCATTTTTTTATATGTCGTCATTTCAGCATAATTGGTTGGCTAATATGGGAAAGTAACACTGTTGAGAAAGGGTAGGATAGAACCCTTGTGTTACCATCTCTCCTCATTTAAAGCAAGTCCTGGTTTTAATGGAAAGCATGGCCTTGAGGGCTGTCAGTGACTCTGCTTAGCCAGTCAAAGGTGTGGCACACTCACCTTGTACTCACTTATATTCTCACTAAATGCCCATGTATCAGGGTCTACCAGAACTCTATGCTCAAGGGCGTGTTGAATGGCAGACATGCATATTGCGCCTGCTTCCTCTAGCATGCACCTGCTCCATTATCCTACTGGACTTCACTTACAAAACCAAGTTTAAAGTCAAAATTAATAAGAATTATTTCAAGATGGTGAAAGCAGAGCCCTTGGAATCCTGTACATGCTCCTATGAAGCAGGCCCTGCTTTGGGTTGCGCATCATAGCTTAATGGCTTGTTGACTTGAGTTCTAATTGCTCCCAGTGTGCCACATGCCCCCTCCCCCCCTGTTATTCCAATTATTGATCTGGTGTAACTATTGTCTGGACTCTTAATGAAGTTTGGAGCACATTTTGTGAGGAGCAAATTAGATTCCTTGTTGCTAAGCCTCCTCATCCCAGTTTCCTTCTTTGGACAGTGGCGGGGGGTAGAGGAGGTGGGGGGAGGGGGACAGAATCTGGAGACATGTTTCCTCTGGGCTGGTGTGAAGTCTGAAGGCCTGAGACCCAGGAGAGTCAGTGGTGTAAGTTCCGCTTGGAGTGCAGAGGCAGGAGGAAACCAGTGTCCCAGCTTAAAACCCTCTAACAGAAAAAGCAAATTCTCTCTTGCTCAGCCTGTGTTACCCTCAGGCTTTCACCGCACTGAAAGAGGCCCCCCCTGCCAGGGAGGGCAGTTGTTTTGCTCTGTTTAGCAATTTGAATGTTAATCTCATCGAGAACCCCACACACAGACCTATCCAGAACATTGTTTGGCCAAATATCTGGACATTCCGGGACCCAGTCAACTTGAAACATACAATTAACTACTCTAGTCCCCGGGACACTGTCAAGGCCACTGTCCTAAAGGAGTGCTTATTCTAATGGGGTGCAGACAGTGACCAAGTACATGAAAAAGTTGAGAATCTGAGATTGTGATCATGTCTATGAAAAAAAGAGGATGAGGTGGTTGAGAAACTGAGTTGTGGATGAGGAAGGCCCATCTGAGATGACACCCTAAAGAGACAGTGTCATAGAGAAGGGCACTGGAGGAGAATCCAGCTTGGTGGGTGTGAAGAGTCTAAAAGAGACTGTTGTGACCAGAGAGTAAGGCCTGGGAGAGCAGCACAAGCAGAGGCTGGCGAGGTTGGCATCCTGCAGGTGCTACATCCCACGGGGCCTTCTCTGCTCTCTCCTCCTTCCTAACTCCCTGCAACTGAAAACAAGGTGATCCTCCCGAGAGTCAGATCTGACTATGTCATTTCTGTTGAAGAAAACAAACAATAGTGAGTGAACGAATGGATATGTGAATGAATGAATGAAAACCCTTTTTCATGGCCAGCAGGATATAGCCTAGACAGCTTGAGTTAGTACCGGGGCCTATACAGTCTGTGGCCTCATACCCATGTGGCCGTTCCTTCTGCCATTCCTAAGATGTCTCTGAAGTTGCACCCATGTTCATTCAATATCTCCTCTTTCTGGAATGAAAAAGGCAGGTCTTTGGGAGCTTTTCTTGACCATTCTCTTTTCTGCACCTACAGTACTCTTTCTTCTAGTTCTCAAAATAGCAAACTCTTACTCCTCCTGTGGGAGTCACCTCAGGTGTCCTGTATCCATGGGGTTTCCTTGGCAAGGTAAAAGGGATTCCTGCTGTTTGTCCCCTACACATTGTTTCTAACCCAGGGCAGAGCACTTGCTTATGTCCACACCCCAGACGGAACAGTCCTTGGGATGTACCAGTACTTGCTTGTCTGTTTCCCTTTGAGCTACTCTATGCCAGAAGTCTCATTTCTCTCTCTAGCTCCAGGACACAGCAGCACACCTGCCCAGAGTGGAAGTTTAGGAAGTTCTCAGACGTCTCTTTTAATATCACATGTTTTATGACAAAGTGTTTGTCAGATGCTGGGTTAAAGGAAGGGCATGATCTAACCAGAAAGTAGCCAACCCAGAGGGAAGATGCCCTGAGTACTAACTCAAGGTGACAACCGAGTGCTGTATATATACCAGGCAAAGCCAGGATTTTTATTTTGTTTCGAAAGCTAATGCAGTTTTAAAAAATATTTATTGCCACAGGACAACTACATTCAATATACACAGGGCAGCAAGGGGGCCTGTAAGCAAAGCCAATATTTTCCTCCGTGAATGTTTGTAAGCAATTAAAGAAAACTTGGTTGGGCTTCTAGAATTCTCCTTAATAGTAGCAGATATCTGGTGACCATATGTCCTGGACATTCTGGGGACAGGCCCAATTCCATGTAATTTAATTCCATTTCAGAAAGGTGATTTAATCAATGTTTCATTCATTTGAATTTTTATAGCTTCGTATCATTTTATAAATACATAAATTCACAAACAAATATTTAAAAAATCTTTTGTCAGATTATGTGTTCTAACTTTCAATTCTTAAAATGCAGTCCTAGTAATGGGAAAGGTATCTTAAGGCTGGAGGCTTGGGGGGTGAGGGGTAAATGGTACTTTTAGAAATAATTGACTAATAAGTTAATCTCTTAAGATCCTTCTTGATCGTAGGTGATAAAAGTGTCTGTCAGTTAGCTCTTGGGCATAACAAATATGCCAAAAACTTCATAGCCCAAAACAGCAAGTGCTGTTTATGATTCTGTGTGACAGAAATTCAGATCTGGTCCAACTGAGAGATTCTCATGCAACTGCAGTCATCTGATGGCTGGACTGGGGCTAAGGGTCTATGGCCTGATGAACCTGGTTTGGCATTTGATGCTGGCTGTTGGTTGGGCCAGGCTAGCCTACACCTCTTCGTATGATAGCAGCATTTTAGAAGGGCAAGTACCAAAACACCAAAACTTTTCAAGCCTCTGTTTGCATCGCATTTGCTGATGTCCCATTGGCCAAAGGAAGTCACATGGACATTCCTGGACTCAGTGTAGGAGGGGGCTACACCAGGGTAAGGGAAGTGCTATTCTCTAGGAGCCTAACACTGTTGTGATCTGCCATAACCCGTCAGCAGTGTAGTTCCTTTTGGGTTTTCTTTTTAATATATTTTTATTGATTCCAGAGAAGAAGGGAGAGGGAGAGAGAGATTTAAAAAATTAGTGAAGAGAGAGAATCATTCGTTGGCTGCCTCCTGCATGCCCCTATTGGGGATTGAGCCTGCAACTCCTTTGTGTGCCCTTGATCAGAATCACACCCAGGGACCCTTCATTCTGCAGGTCGATGCTCTGTCCACTGAGCCAGAGCAGCTAGGGGCATTTAGTTCCTTTTTGAAATGGAACCAGTACTGGCATCCACTTCAAGCTCAATCAAGTTGTGTGCATATGAATTAAAATGAAGGTGTGGAATAGCAATATGGGAAAGGCTTGTATCTGTTATGTAAAGATGGCTGCCAGTCATGGATATTAATAGTAGTGTAACAATATCAACTCAAAGAAATGCTAATAGCTTTTGGCCTTCATCTGGAACGTTGAGATTGTTGAATATTAGATGATATTAAGAAATAATTTTAAGAGAATAGTGGTTATGATTTTTAGAAATCCTAATCTTTTGGTTATATATATGGAAATATTTACAAATGATATGATTTTGTTTTTACCTTTGAAGAAAAACTGGCTGTGTGGGGTCGGGGCACACGGGGAATAGGATGTAAATGAGACAAGATTGGCCAGGAGTTGATCACTGTTGAGTTATCACAGGTGATGAGCACATCACAATCTTTATACTCTTCAACGTACCTAGTGTGCTTTTGAACATTTCCACAAGAAAACACCAGAAAGAAAACTCAGGTCATTCAGTGGCCTCAAGGGCTGGTGAGAGTTGTCAGATGCCACCTTGAACTGCTCCTATCTGCTTTCTCAGTGAGGTGGGGCAGGGTGTGTGTGCAGTCAGTGCTGGATTCCGGTATCTGCTTGCTCCTCATCTGGGTTTAAGTGTTCCACATTTAATTAAAAGAGTGAGAGGGCATTTGACAAGGGGTCTAGCAAATGAATCACTGCATCCTTTGGGCGAGAGTAAGCATCTTCCTGGACAGGCTTGCTCTCACCCCTGGAGGACAATTGCTGCACTTAGAATTAATTAGATTCCACAGCACAAGTTCTGAAAACGTCTCGGGGTGAGTTCTGTCCTCTCCAGGTGTTTTCCAGTTCTCAGGGTTCTTTTTTTTTTTTTTTGAGTATTTTCTTTGTTTTAATACAATTTATTTAATTGTAAATGTACTAGTATGTAACTTAGTGTTTTTTTATTATGTTCCATGTGTACATATCTCCCCATTGCCCCCTCCCTCCCAGGCATACGCCAATCCCCCAGTGTCTATGTTCATTGGTTATGCTTATGTGCATGCATACAAGTCCTTTGGTTGATCTCTTATCTACCCCACCTCTCCTTATTCTTCCTGCTGCCATTAAAAAGAAGGAACTCTTACCATTTGCAGCAACCTGGATGGAACTGGAGAGCCTTATGCTCTCAGGGTTCTTGATTCTAATCTGTAGGGCTCCCTAGAACCGGAAGTATTCGGAACTGCCACTGTAGCCCTAATGTAAATGTGAGATCTCCCTTCCTGTCATCAGCAGACCTGTTGAGTCTAGGAATCATCTTGTAAAAACAAAACCATGAGCGAACACCAGCGCCAATTTCATGTTCTGCTGTTCCTGACTGCCACGCCCAGGCTGTGTGCCTCGTACCCCTCCATGCACTCTTTTCTTGTTTTACTGGATATTTTGTTGAGGATCTGAACTTAGAGAAGCCCTCACTGAATTCCACTTTATGGTGTTGCTTTGATGATTTTTCCAGAACTTTTTTTTTTTAATTTAAACTCTCTGATTGTCTCTACCTTCCTTGACAAAAGGCAGTTGAACTGGGTTGCACTTCATTCGCACAGGGAACTGGGGGCAGAATGCTATTTGCTCTTTGGATCTCTGAGGTTAGACCAGGAATTAGAACTATCTGAACGCCGCTTTAGCCCCTAATCTTATTATTCCAAATGTGTGCTTAATAAGAAGCAGAATCAATACCCAGGTCAGAGTAAGTTCAAATGGTCTAGAATTTTTATCTCCGAATGAAGAAAAAGTAATTGACAGGAACTATTTAAAAACACTATCCTTGGTTTGGCACATCATCATCTTCAAACTTGCCCCAGAGAATGCCATTTAGAGTGTTAAAGTTGAGATGATAAATGTGCTTAACCAAATGCATAATTCCTTAGCTCTTCCAGTTAAACTGGACAGGGGGCCCTTAGGAAATAACTTACCATTTAGATTTTATAACAACAGAGTTTTTTCTGAACTCATATCACTTTTTACTTCAACCCCCCCCCCAAAAAAAAAAAATGATGTCTGGTTAGTAAATTCAGAGGCACAAAAAAGTCAAAATAGTATTTTAAATGCCTTTCTATATCTGAGAATTTGTTATAAAATGTATCTGGAACAGATACAAGTGTTTTCACTAAATCTGCCTTCTCTAGACCCTGGAGCTGGAGGAAATGGAGTTGGGGCCGATAAAGGCTGGGTGCTCTCCTGTGAAACAGCCATGTCTCAGGTGCTCGTTCCTCAGAACTGGCATGAGAGTGGCCGACCTGGCCTGGACTCAGCCAACCCCACCTTGTTTGAGGAACTGTGGGCATAGGGGATCACTGATTTTGCAGTGGCCAGATTTTCTGAGAATGGGTGACCTAGGCCATGTGGTATGCTTATCTCTGTCTTTATATTACTTCTCCATTCTCATATCAGGACCAAGTTGTGAAATGTGACTGTGAATACCCAAGGGCTGGATCGCTTGCATCTTTGGGGACGTGAGACTATGGGACTCCGTAGTTGACAAGTCAGAGAGACAGCTGGACTTGGTGGGGCCTAGCTTACCTGGGCTTGGGGGTGGCTGATCCACCAATTCTGTGTGATGGTGGAATGTGTGGGTATCCCAGGCCCCTTAATCTGAGGACATAGGTTGGGGAAGGGCAGTCATATTTAGGAAGTACAGCCACAGGAACGCCCTACACTAGCTGTTTTACATAAATTACCCTTATGTAAGTTATTCCGACTACAAACCTGCCAGTGCAATACAATTTTTTTCATTTGGTGAGCTAGAGAGAAAGGGCAGCCCATTTGCTACAGGTCATACCTGTTTGTTTGTTTTTTAAAATATATTTTATTGATTTTTTTTTTTTTACAGAGAGGAAGAGAGAGAGAGAGAGAGATACCCAGAAACATCAATGAAAGAAACATCGATCAGCTGCCTCTTGCACACCTCCCACTGGGGAGGTGCCCACAACCAAGGTACATGCCCTTGACTGGAATTGCACCTGGGACCTTTCGGTCCACAAGCCGGCGCTCTATCCGCTGAGCCAAACTGGTTTCAGCTGTACCTGTTTGTTGTGTACGGTTTGCTGTGCACACAGAAGTCTAGTCAGTGACAGCCCAAGCTTTCGGTGAATGTAGGAATAAACAATGGAAGAAGCTGGAGATACAGATGGATCTCCAGGTGGCTCAGTTGGTTGGAGCAGCATTCTGTATACCAAAAGGTTGCAGGTTCTATTTCTGGTCAGAGGCAAACTATCAATGTTTCTTTCTCATATATATATATATATATATATATATATATATATATATATGCCCTCAGGTGAGGCTTAAAAATATCTGTGGGTGTGCCAAGACTGGTTTGGCTCAGTGGATAGAGCTTCGGCTTGCAGACTGAAGGGTCCTAGGTTCGATTCTGGTCGGGGGCATGTACCTTGCTTGCGGGCACATCTCCACTTGGGGTGTGCAGGAGGCAGCTGATCAATGTCTCATCAATGTTTCTGACTTTCTATCTCTCTCCCTTCCTCTCTGTAAAAAATCAATAAAAAATATATTTAAAAAAAATCTGTGGGTGAGGTTATTCCCCTCACCTGGACCCTGTGGCTCCCACCCCTGCAGAATCCTTGCTGTGCTCTTCTTAGCTCCCTCGTTGGGAGAGCAAGCTCAGGAACCGTCAGGAACTACTGGGCTTCAGAGGGGCCTCTACCTCCTGGGCCCGAGAAATGGCAAAGCTGGGCTCCAGGGTAAGATGCTGTCTGATTGCAGAACATTTCTCAGACCTGCTCGGGGTAGTGTTTGCCCTTTTCGTGCCCGTTTGGTTGGGTAAATGCACAGAGGCAGACTTCTTTCACTTGGCAGACTGGGCTTTGGGTTGGTGTGGCTGTAGGACCTTTGCAAAGCGGAGGCTGCAGCCTGGGGAGAGACTGTTACATTCTCACTGGGATGAGTCTGAGGTGGGCAGCCCACCCGCCAGGGGCTATGAAAGGATGCCAAGTCTGACCTTCTTCCCTGGGCGTTCTCTGCTTTTGCAGGTGGCACTGAGGCAGGAGGACGGAGATGAGACGGCTGAGCCAGCCCCCAGCGGCCGCCGGGACCGGAGGAGGGCCAGCCTGTGTTCCGGGAGCGGCGTGGGCGAGCAGCGCGGCCTGGACCGCAGGCGCAGCCGCAGGCACTCAGTGCAGAGCATCAGGGGTCCCCTGTCGGCCCCAACCAGTCCCTGCTCCCAGACGGCTCCAGGCTTCAAGCCCAGTCAAGTGTGGGATCTCCGTGAAAAGTAAGCATTCAGTTGGAGAAGGGCGCAAGGATACGAGGTAGGGAGGCCCCAACCCCACCCCCCATGGACCTAACACACTCACCCCCTTATTCCTCTGCTTCTTCTCTGCCATTAAAACATCACCCACATTTCCACGGGACTACTCAGGGCAAGGTGGCTCTGGTGACAAGCACAGATTTGTTCTTACAACCCCATGAACTCTTCTTTACCCACCTGTGTTTTTATATCAGTTAATATCAAAGTTAACATCTGCTTTTAAAAGCTGTGCTTTATCTAATGAAAAAGAATCCAAAACACGAAGCTTTGGCCTGGAAATAAATGGTAGGCCACCACATAAATGTGAGAGTCTTGAGATACTCGTGACAATACATAGTTGAGGCTAAGTTAAATAGCACAAATCTGTGTGAGTTTTAATCTCTGCCTAAATACAAAATATGTCATTGGATAGACACATAAAGTTTCAGTAAATACAAATGCCATCACTTAGTCAGTCATACAGCAAGCATTTTTATTAAGTGTCTATTATAGGCCAGGACTATTTAAAGTCAAGAAGAGAGGTGATCTCTGTCCATAGGAACCTCACATCTGGGCTGGGAGAAAGTAAGAATGAGGAAAGTCGATAGGAAGAAATGGATAGACTGACAATTTCATGAGGAATTGTACATATTAAAAATATAAAGTTTGACAAAAGCTAAGGGAATGCACAAGTGGTTCCATAAAACACAGGTGCAGCGAAAGGATGGCCACGCTGCCCTGGGGCCAGAGGCCAGTTCTGTCTTCCCGCTGCTGTCCGTTTACTAGGACGATGGGGCTCTCTGGACCAGTCCGTGTCGACCTGATACACCAATGCCAGTGCCCCTCTTCTTGCTACTCAAGGTAGAAGCCCTGCTCATTTCATTTGGGTGGAGCTTTTTCCCCATTATGGAGAGCCACCTGGAGCCAAAAGTAGGTCAGGAGGCTGCATGGTGGACAAGAACAAAACTCAGAATAAGTTGGGTGACCCTAAGAGAGTGATCAAGATACGTCTCTTCCTCTCCATGCCTAAGGGACCCCCTCCCCCCATGGCTACGGAGAAGTGCCCGGAGTGGTCTGATATGCCCTGAACCACTAATAGATGAACCAGCCCATGCCTCTGGGTGCCTTCTATTGCAGGTGGAGGAGGGCATTGGTCTGGGAGTGATGTCCATGTTGACACCCTTCTCTACCACATAGGTCTCTAGCTACAGGTTTTTCTGTTTCTGGGAGTCTGTGTACAACAAGCTCTATTTTAGTGAAAAGAGTACCAGAACTTCTAACCAGATTGATGAAAAAGAACATCTACTGTGGATATTATACTTTGTGATTAAGATCTTTAAGAAACTCAGGCAGTGTTCAAAAGGCCCTTGAAGCTCTCTCTTGCGCTGCTTCTAGTTAACTCTTGAAAAATCAACATGGAGAGAGTCAAGGAAAGTGTACACAACGGGCTGAAATTAAACCCATTAAAGATGCTGAGGGTAAGAGGTAGGAGACCTTGTCAGCAGCACTTGGAGATCTTTTATTGTGTAAATATGACTTGTGTCATGTTTGTTTCTGTTCTGTTTCTTGCCGTTACACTTTTCAGAGGTCCCTATGCTGTGAGTTCAGGCATCAGTGCCCTGGGACAGGTAACAGCATGGAGTGGAGCATCTTGGGCAGTGTTCCCAGTTTCAAGGCGCTGGGCTGGGTGGGATTTGGAACAGGGAGGCCACAGACGTTGCTCTGAGTGCCGCTGTCTCAGACTTTTCGACAGGGATGCTTTTTTATGTTACTGAAATTATTACTTTCATGGACATTTTATAGCATTTATTTGAGAAAAATACATTTCCTAGCTTGTAAAGGCAGATAAGGTTTTACAGATTGATGATTACGATGTGGCTTCATCCATAAAGCCTGTTGGAGGGATTTTTGCTTCGTGGCCCCAAAACAACAGCACGATTTTGGCAGCTGGGTGTGGGATAGAAGGAAAGGGTGGCGAGAAGCAGAGTTGGAAAGGATCTCTGCGTGCATAGCTTAGTCACCTGCTCGACATCTGTGCCGCTAAACATTACCTTGGTGCTAAGTGATCCATTGTGTTAGATTCCCTGTGGACCTTGGACGACACAGAAGCATGCCTGACCTAGATTACTTTCCATCTACCTGAATGTTCTGGCCCGACGAACTGCTAACTTGTAGCAACATGCCCGCATACGCCACCCAGGAGGAATCTCAGGCAGGATTTTATATCTCTGTAACGCAGCCAACGCTGACATTTTTGAAAAGAAGATAAAAATGTTAGAGTCTAGAAGGAGATTCATGATGTCCTAAAATGTATATGGCAACCTGCCCTCAGATGGCCCTTCTACATCATGTGACCATTGCATCATTTAACTCTTACAAGGATCCAGACAGGACAGGTGTCATCCTCACTCTACAAGTGAAAAAGCAAATCGGGGTTGGTGCCTTGAGACGAATCACAAGACTAGGGGGCTGAGCCCTGTATTAAATTCAAGCTGTGGGTCTTTGCCTTTCAATGACTGAACTGGACAAAACCACTTCCCAACTAACCATTCGTAAACATAGTCACTGAGTGAGATTTACACTGCTGACTTTAATTTAGAGAGGGTATTTGATTAGATGTCATACTGGTGTGTTCCTGTAGAGGGTAAACATAAAACTGCAGAGAGAGTTGAAAAGGAGAATATCTCCAAGTCTCCTTATAGACTTAGGCCTGCTAGGCTACGTGTGCTTTCATCCTAAGGATTGATAAGACTCAAAATTCATGTTGCTTTGTTTTGGTTTCCAAAGAAATAGAGACTAAACCTCACCAAACACTTCCCAAATAAGATATCAGTTTATTGGTCATCTTTAACCTACAAGTAACTTCGTGATTGTGTTTCATCTTTGTACTTGAATTTGGGGAGAAAAAATGTTGGTACTTTTCATTTTTTTCCTTCCAAGAAAATTTATTTGTAAATTTATTCTTTTGCATCTAATTAGCAAAAAAAAACAGAGTCTCGGGCTTAAATGTAATCGTGTGTAATCATAGGACTAACAGGTCTTCAAGGTTATCTGGCCCTGAGCGGAACCCTCTCTACACTCCAGGCACAGGCTCTCTCCTTCCCGGTCACCCTGTTGTATCCTGGGACTTTTCTGCTTGTTAGGACAGTCATCTGACCTCAATTTGCTCCATAATGTATTATAGCTCTATTACTGCTTAGCATTCTATTATATGGATAAAATTTCCCCGTAATGTTTTCCTATTCATCCTGGTCTTCACCTCTATCAGCAAACATCACATCTTGATCTTGCTCTATATGTCAGTCTTTCTTTTTTATTATCATTATTATTATTATTTTTAATATATTTTATTGATTTTTTACAGAGAGAAAGGGAGAGGGATAGAGAGTTAGAAACATCGATGAGAGAGAAACATCGATCAGCCGCCTCCTGCACACCCCCTACAGAGGATGTGCCCGCAACCAGGATACATGCCCTTGACCAGAATCGAACCTGGGACCTTTCAGTCCGCAGGCCGACGCTCTCTCCACCGAGCCAAACCGGTTTCAGCTATATGTCAGTCTTTCTGATTGCGCGTATTGCATGGGACTTAGTATATGCACTTTCCATTTCATCCTGTTGATTTCCACACAACATTCCAACCCCTAGAGGTAATGTCGAACTTCGTTCAGTCACTGATGTTAGTAGTTGTGCCATCCAGCTGTCAGTCTTGTGTGTATTTTAATATACATGGCGCAGAAACCTGGCAGGTTATAGATGATGGCAGCTGATTGGGAGTGGATGGTACAGACTACCGCCACATGCCGCAGCGGCAAGGGTCGTACATTCCCTCTGTCAAGGGGCAGACAGTAAATATGCTAGACTTTGCAGGCCAAGCGCTATGGGTTGTAACTATTCAACTGAATTCTGCCTTTATAAAAGCAGCTGTTGTCAACAGGTAAGCAAGTGAGCATGATTGCATTCTAGTGAAACTTTATTTATGGGCACTGAGATTGGAGCGTTCTTTACATGTCATGAAATATTCTTTTAAATCCCCCCCAACCATTTCAAAATGTGAAAACCATTCTTAGCTGTTAGGCTGTATAAAAGCAGGTGGTAGACCAGATTGAGCTTACAGTGTAGCTTGCCAACCCCTGCCCTAAAGGGCTGGGTTGTTGAAGGAAGTTGGGAGGGAAATGGCCTGGAATAGGCAAAGAGGAGTAAGTGGGGTCTGAGAGCAGAACCCACCATGCTAGGGAGAGGTCTGTGGAGAACAGCATCCTTAAGTTCAGGGTTAGAACAGGAGTGAAGAGATCATGGCTGTAGAGGATTTGGCTGATGGCTGCTCATGAGTTCCCACAGCACAGTGGGATATTGAAGAAGGTACTATTGTTATCTCCATGTGACATGAGGGGAAACTGAGGCACAGGGAGTTGAAGTGTCTTGTCCAGAGTCCCACAGCTAATATAGGGTGGAGCTGGCTTTAGGGTTCAGGAGGTCTGGCTTTGTAGTTCCCATCCTTCACAATTTTATTAAACAATCCCTTCTTTCCCCCTGTGAATCTGTAGGTATAAAACAAATATACTGTGTAGTTGGCATTAGTAGTTCATAAACGCATGCTGCCATCTTTTTATATTATTAAGTTTAGATTTTTCATGTCAGTACATTAAAAAAAGCATTGCTTCATGTTCCATTGAATGGAAATATCTTTATTCATTTTGCTATGGCTTGATTCACTTTTTTTATGTAGTATCAAACTTGCTGTGACACACACACACACACACACACACACACACACATTTGTGCACATGTTAGCATTCTTTTAAGAGAGATTTCTACAAGTGGCATTCTAAATCAAGGACACAGACATTTTAAATATTGAAATCACCATGTTGCTCTCTGTAACGCCTAATCCAGTTTGCCCTTCCACCATCCGCATGTGACCATTCCCCACACCATCACCAGCACTGGATGGCACACGTTTTTGGAAGTTTTGTGATTCTGAAAAGTACAGTGTGCCTCGGCATTGCCATTTGCATTTTTGATTAATGCCAAGGTTGTTCATCTTCAATAGTTCATCAGCTCTTGACCTTTTGTTTTCTGAGAAGTGCCTGCTTGTTTCTCTGCTCATTTGTCTCCTGCATGGTGTGTCCTTTTCAGTTGATGAATAGCTACTCTTTGTTTTTAATACAGAAACTTTCAGGTATAAAAACAGAACATAAATGTTCTGTGTACATTATAGATAGTAACTGTTTGACAGCTGTGTCACAAATAGTTTCTCCCTGTCTTTCAAATATCTTTTAATTTAACTTACGGTGCCTCTTGGTGTATGCATACAATATATTGTTAGCATGTCCAATCTAACATGTCCAATCTGAGTCTTTTCCTATGTGGCTTTTAGATGTCATGCTCTCTCAGGACAGTATGTCCCCTTTCTAACCGCAACCTCCCTGTGTTGTCCTGGGAGAAGGCTTTGCAGTTCTTTCACCCTCTGAGGTAAGTAGAGGAGCCAGCATTATGGAGTGTCTTACTTTGTGCTGGCTATTGCGCTCAGCAACTTTACACATGTTGTAAATCCCATGAAGAAGGTGGTAGTGTTTTCCCCAGTTTCTAGACGAGGAAACTGAGGCACAGTGAAGTTAAAGGACTTGTTTCAGATCTCACGGGTGGTAAGTGGCACAGCTGGGTTTGACCCCAGATGGCCCTCGTCCAGAGCCTGCACACACTCAGAAGCAAACACTCCTGGGGCCAGTCTCTGAGCCTATAGAATGTTCTCAGTAGTAACACATTTTTTTTTTCTCTTTTGAGGATGAATTAGATTTGTTGAGAAAGCAAAACATCACGCAGAGCAAATGTTTACTGGAGCTCGGAAATTCTAATGAGCTGTATTGTGTATAGTCACTGCTCAACTTTGATCCCGAAAGAACCATCCTGATTTGCTTGTTTTCCTCATAAATTGGCACCGCAGACGGTTCCTGAAGAGGGGCTCCCAAAGTGTGAGAGCAATCACTGCAGCACTGGGACAAGCCTTCAGCCACACGCAACAAACCAGCCGTAATTTCCGTGATTTGTTGGGGGAAGAAGGGAGGCATAGAGAACAGACACTCACGGTTGGGAGGAAGCCACAGTTCCTGTCAGTTACTGGAGGCTGAACTGTCCTCACCTTTTGCAGATCAGACTTGATGCACACCAATTAGTGGCCCAGTGGGTGGCGGAAAGAGGGGAGCCAAGCCCTGGGGCTAAGCCTCAGGGGTGCGAGCTGGAAGGAGGCAATTGGAGAGAGTGGTGTTTTCTGCAGGAGGAGGAAAGGGGGTTGGCATCTTGCCACCACCACAGGAACGAGTGGACAAATGGGGCAGCCTAATTACGGAACCGCGGTGAGCTCATCTTCCTGTATTTTGACAAGAAGGAGATAAGTGTGGATACTGAGTTGCAGGCAGTGCAGTGCTCTCCGGTCTGGCTGAGGCCTTGTCTACAGACTTCATTGTCAAGGGTCACAGAATTCATTCCTGTGAGCTGCAGGATCTACAGCAGAAATACAGACCCTCTCTAGCTCTGTCTTGGAAACAGTTGGCAACGAGCAATGGATTTGCAAGCAAAAGACATTGTGAGGGTAGTAGGTGTTATGTAATTGGTGTTAAACTACGAAAGCTATGACTTGGGTGACGGGCTTAGTTCTGGCCCCTGGAGGTTTGGCCCCATGCAGTACAGCGGCTGAGGTTGTTGAGAGCACAGGCATGGTCTTTGCAGACACGGACCCCAGGCGTGGCCTCGGTCTCCTCCACTGCAGATTCAGAAAGATGGTGCCTCTTTAACAGGATTGGGGAGGGAGTTAACAGAAGCAGCCCAACCGTGTGCTCAGCTCAGTGTTGTTATTATTGCAGTCACTGCATTCCCTGGAGCTTTCCCAGATATTGTTCTATTAAAGAAGGTAATTACCAAATAAACATGGAAATGACCTGGAGACAAGTGTGTGCGCTGGCATAAACACACGAGAGGATTTCGCAACCACCACATTAACAACCACTGGCACCGCGAGTGGCAAGTAGCTACTTGGGAAGATTTATCTGATGGTAAATGACTCATTGTAAATGGGATTCACCCACAGGGGCTGTGACCTCCCGAGGTAGGTGTGATTGGAGTACAGCCCGAGATTCTGATTTATCATTTCATGTCCAAGAGGCTCTGGTTTCCTGAATATTGAACAAGGAAGGGACAGAGAGGCCGGGAACAAAGGGCAGTTATCTTATAACTGGGAAAATGTCCACCAGAAAAAGGCTGCAGCATTGAGGCACGAGGGAGGTCACTTTACACAGCCCCTCTAACTTCTGGGCAGGATTTTCAATTTCTCAAAGATTCACTGTGACCAGAGGGCAGGTTTCTTGGGAGATTTGGATTTCCTTGAATTGAATTTGGAGGACTTTCTAGATGGGGAAGGAAATGGCAGATCTGATTCTTAAAACTCAACAGGGATACTGATGAATTTTAAGTGAGGAGGTGAGGTAGGTTTGGGTTTCAGGAAGGCCACTCGGGAGGAGCATGGACAGTGCCCTAGAGAAGGGCCAACTGCAAATTGGGTGGGGGGATTTGAAGGGGGAAGCTTGCAGCAGGCAGGGACAGTGGCAAGTAGGGGGAGGTGATGAAATTCAGGACATCATTGTGGGACAGTGATTGGACCTTATGGTGACGTAGAGGAAGGATCTTAGGTGATTCCCACCCTGCCACTAACATAGGGTCAGGGGATGGTTGTAAGGCCACGTGGTGAGCTTTGGGTGTTTTTAGTTGTGGTGTCCCTGGTCAGTGGGATAGGCTCTTCTGGACTCAGGTACATGTAGTTAAGGGTTGACAACTAGGTGTAGATGCCATAACCCAGTGGAAACCAATGGAGTGAGCCAAGAAGCGAATAGATAAAGTCCTAGGAAATGCTAAAACCGAGAATTCACTGTCTTTCCCCATCAGTGAACCTTGAAACCGATTGTCTTCACGTGTGTTTCTAAAGCTAGACTGGCCGTTCCCGGTGCGATGTTTCAGGGAGAGAGAAGCGATTGACTGTGGGAGTGCTGGTGAGAACACTGCACAGAGAGGAAAGGTCCTTATTTCTAGCTACATCTTTGATTTGCTTTGGGAATTTTCGTTTTGAGGGTCAAGCCCATTTCCTATAACGCATCCCTTCCCCCCAGTGTTCTGAATGCTCACAGTCCTTCCTGGAAGAGCCTGATTTTCCTCAGCACCTTGTGGAGGGACAGATGTGGCTGTGGGTGGTCCTGCAGAGCCAGGCTCTCTCTGTAAATCCCATGGAGTTCCCAGGTCCCTTTGGAAGGGAGTAGAGGCTTCCCAAGGATTGCTAATCTGAGCTGATTGAATCCCATCATGGAAGAAGGAATGAGATTATCTTTGCCGGACAAGAGTCTGCAGGTGAGGGAGCCTGCTGGTAACTCTCCACTGAGGAAGGTTGAACGAACAGGGAAACAGAGCCCTGAAAATGTGTGTGAAAGAGGCCAAATCCACCACGATGAAAAGGAGGCCGGGGCAGAGTGATGCTGGGGAAGCCTTTTGCCTGGGAGCCCTTTGGATAGGCCCGGGGAAAGAGGGCCCAACGGCAGTCTGGTCTCATACCACGTGCTCAGCATGCTGACAGTGATTACAGAAGCATCATATCCGTGTTAAAAAATATCATTCCTAAGTGAGGTAATGCTTATGGTTCAGAACCTGATCAGAATTAGCATGGGCTATAGTCATGGTTCAAGTGCATCTTGTGGTGCCCCATACTAAGCTGTCATCGGCTCTGGTGGGATGGGGCCTTGGTGGGATGGGCAGGGAGTAAGAGTTGCTAGACTCCCCATGCACACGGATGCAGCGAGAAGAGGCATCAATGTTCAGGGGAGAGTCTGAAAGAAGGGAGAATTGTTGGCTTCTTTCAGTCCTTAAATGGAAGAGGCATTTTCTTTTTCGAGCCACAAGGAAATGATAGTAGCGGAGGTAGCAGAGCACAGTGGTCAGGAGCTTGGACGCTAGAGTTGGATTGCCTGGGTTCGAATCCTTGCTTACTAGCTGTGTGACTCTGGGAGAATTCCTTAACCTCTCTATGCCTCAGATCCTGTTCTGTGAATGGAGTAATAATAGCATCTACCTTGGCAGTTCCTATAAGGATGAAATGAGTGAACTCTGTGAAGTGCACAGCATGAGAGTACCCGGCCCAAAGATTGTTAAATAAATAGAATAAGTGGGTGACTGCAGGCCTCTGAGTAGAGCCTGCTTTTTCCTGGAGAGGTCTGAGGGAGGCAGAACCAAGCAAAGAAGAAGGAGCTTGCCCCTTGCCCCCGGAGAGTGCCCTGCAGTGGGCAAGGAAACCTGGGCACATTCAGGACAGGCATCTGCAGCCTAAATGCCTTTTGATCATCCTGATGCAGCATGCTTCCCGGAGACACAGAGCTCAGGAAGGAATTTGAAGGCAATTATATCACACCTCCGGAATACTCAATTACAGTGTTCACACTGCCCCGGAGAAATCGTTTCATTCCTGAGGTTTATTTTTCCAGCGTGTGGTTCTGGTTTTATAAACACGAGATTAAAAAACTAGAGATGAGCCCCCACAAGGCTGTGGCCAGTCAGGACCTGCTGTTGCAGGCTTTTCTCTCCCAGAGGTCTCAGGCGGGCAGGCTGAGTCGGGTGGAGGTAGAATGGCTGCGTGCCCATGGCAGGCCTTTGGAACTGGACTTGAGAAGATATTTTTCTTTGTTTTTATATGTATTTTTTTAATCTATAAAAAGTTTTGTGAAATTGCCTTTGAATTATAAGAGTAAATAATTTTTATCAGGAATTGGAGGGAAAATCATAAAGCAAAGATAAAGTACCTTTATCTTTGGTAAAACATGGCTGGGACTTGAATCCACATCTGTAGTAGCTCATGTCTATAAGCATATGAGCAAGCCAGCAGCTAGGAGACAAACCCCAATCCTGCACATGTTATTTCATTGTAAGCTTACTTTGGTGGACTTCTGTGTCAGTGTTGACATTCTGTGAACTTTAGCTCATGAGCTAAAGGAGAGCAGAATCATACTCATTCATTCATTATTCACTCAACTCATATTTTCTTGTGCCACCCACATTCTTAGTCCTGAGGGTACAATGGTAAACAAGATGCTTATGAAGCATCCAGGCTCATAGGACAGTGCACACATAAATATTGTAACAAGGCAGGTAGAGCTTTGGAGGAGAGCTTTTGAAGGGAGCAAATAGGGCTGTGTGGCAGAGAGTAACAGGGATCTAAAGATATGACCTTGAAGGGAGCTTGCAAATGTGCACAAGGACATGCGCAGAGGTTGTTCTTACAGGATCACTTATAACAGTAAACAATTGTTGAATGGCTAGGCAAGTAAAACATGCCATATGATGGAAGGCAGATAGCATTAAGAAATGCACCATATTATAAGTACCAACATACTTGTCACATCAATTGCTGTGTAAAAAATTGTAGAATAATATGTCTAATTTTCATAAAGATTTTTAATTGGTTTTAGACAGAGAGAGGAAGAGAGAGAAGCATCAATGCAAGAACAAAATATTAATCGGCTGCCTCCTGTGGATCCAGCCTGCAACCCGGATATGTGCCCTGACTGGGAATCTAACTGACAACCTTTCAATGCATGAGATGACACTCAAACAACTGAGCCACATTGGCGAGGGCATGTCTAATTTTCTTCATCTGGAAATTTATACACCCAATTTATAACACTGGTTACCTCTGGTCAAAGGAGACTTAACTTTTATTAGTAATATTATACTTTCTCAAAGGGAGTTTGAATATTTGTAGTTTAATATTAATTTTAAAAATTCTTTGGAAAAGAGGATAGTGAGATGGGAGTCATCCAAGAAGCCTTCTCAGGCATTGAGGCTGCATCCTAAAGGATGAAAAGAGCTGCCTGGGCCGATGGAATGCCTTGTTCAACGGCCAAGGGAGGAAAAGGCATGACGAACCCGGTAACTAATAGGTGTCTCAAGAGACAAGGCTACTGAGTGTGGAGCATGACACAGAGGTGGAACAGAGATGAGATGAGGTTGTACAGTAGCAGGTCAAGTCATGCAGGGTCTTAGAAACCACAGCACGGAGTCTTCTTGTTGTTTGGCGTGCAGTGCACATCTGAACAGATGCCTGTCTGTCTGGTGGGATTGGATCAAGGTGAAGGAGTTTGGAAACAGGGACACTTGTTTGCTGTTGATGTGTTGATGCAAAAACCACTGAAAAACATGGGTAGCTTCGACTAGGACAATTGTCCTCAACCCTGTGGAGCATCTCTAATAACCCATGCTCAGTCCACACCCTCAAATAGTTGAATACAATTTCTGAAGGTAGAGTCTAAGCCTTTATATTTTTAAATAGTATATCATAAGGGTGAGAATGGCTGATTGCTATTGACTGTGGAGAGCCATGCGGAGGTCGAAGCATGCATTGGAAAGTCAGCACGATTCACCGCTGAATCTTCCAGGACCACCTCCTGGGGGAGGCTGAGCCCAGAACTGTGTGGGACCCTGTGGGAGCTGTGTGAGCATGCAGGGCAACATGCGGACCTGTGACATGTGTCCCGTTCTTTTGATGAAGGTCTCTCGATCACTCTGGCCCTTTGCCACTCTTTTCTCTTCCTGTTATCTCCACTTTATAGAATTCATTCTTCATTGGCACGGTCAGATGGTCAATGAAGTAGAAAGCAAATGCTACCCAAAAAAGTCCATGTGGTCACGGTTGATCATTTGGAGCATGACTTGAGAGGGGGAGAAAATAGAAAGTGAGGTTGTTGGGAAGAACGCTGGCTGAAATAGGAGATTTGGGGTTTATCTCCGGATGCCAATTATCTGTACTTTATTACCATATTATGAGCTGACTGTGGTGTGTTGAAGTCCAAAGCATGTAAAAAGGCAATTAGAGTTTTACAATCAAACTGAGTCACGAGTTAGAAAGATATTACTATGTACTGAAACTCAGACACGTCCGGCTTCCTCATGGTGGGTAATATTTGATATCTGCTGCTTAAATACATACATATTATGTCTCTTTCATTGCTGACTAGTAGTCCTTCACTCTTTAGTATCATTTCCTTCTCACTTGTAAAAAAAAAAACATAATACTGAATGTGCGCAGGGAGTACCATTCTTTGAAACACTTAGAAATGAGCTTGACAGAAAACACACATAAAACTAGGGATTAGACTAGTGATTGGACAACTTCTGGAGTTGGGAGCACTTGGCTACTGGCCACACAACGTTGTTCCTCAGATAGCACAGACCCCCAGAGTTGAAAGTTCCCATTCTGCTGTTCCACTTGATTTTATGAGCGAGATGAGAGAGCCCCAGGGTCTCAGGGTGGAGCCAAGCCTGACAAAGGGCAGGACTGTTTTCACCTCTGGATGCTGCCACTTGGAATCCCCAGCCCTGGATTGCGCTTGGCATCCCTGCTGTTTCCAAAAGTTCATAGAGAATTCCTGTCCTCCGTCATCCTAGTGTCTCTTCTGCTCTCTGAGACCTCTCGGGGACATTTAAAGCAATTTACTAGCATCTCTGACTGAGAGGAAAGGTTTTAAAATCATAAAACCAATGTACATACAAAAGAAAGTAGTGAGACATCATAAGGTCCTTGGTTATCACTGGGTTGATTTGTTTTATACATGAATGGATCTGCAACTCGGCTACTAATTGTGTTTTTTTTCCTTCTGTTGATATTTATACTCTACAGACCATATATTTCCATTATATTAAACTACTCCATTGTTGTTGTTTTTTGTGTATGTATTTTATTGATTTCAGAGAGGAAGGGAGAGGAACAAAGGGATAGAAATATCAATGAGAGAGAATCATTGCTCAGCTGCCTCCTGCACACCACCTACTGGGGATTGAGCCCACAACCCAGACATGTGCCCTGACCAGGAATTGAACCATGACCTCTTGGTTCCTGGGTTGATGCTCAACCCCTGACTCAAACCCAGATCGGCAAACTGCTCTATGTTTTCAGCAAAAAGAATGTGCTGGATCCATTAGTAGTTCATTCTAAAACAAAATAGCAGAATAATGGTTTATGTATTAAGGTTCTGTTCTTGGGTATATTCAGTATCCATGGCCTTGACCGTATACTCCTTCTACGCTTTGCGTGCTACAGGGACAATAAATACTTTCCTGTCTAACTTTGGGTTCTCACCATGGAAACATTAGCGTAACAGCTGGGCTCTGTTAGATGTCTTTTCATTCTCTTGGCTGGCAAAAATCTTTAGAGGGAAACTTTTTTCTCTTTTTGGTGGACAACAAAACTCTATTTTTGAATGAAATCACTCCTCCAATTGGTCAGACATATATCTTAACTGCTTCAGATCACTAATTGGACCCTTGGTAACCTAGAAACAGCCTTAAAGTTAACAGAAAGTGTGAGTCACTATGTGGCTGAGTTCAAACTCCAGTTTCAGCATCCTCTTACACACAGCAATGCAGAGGAGCCCAAAGGGGCACTTTCTCTGTCATAAATTTAACAAAATAGTTCTAGGAAATATTTTTTTCATCTCATTATGCTCTTTCCCATGCATTTTACAGAACTAGATGGGGCATTTAAAATGTCTGCATCTTATTTAAACCTAATGCAGAGTTTTTTAACTAGCTGCCACACACGGATCATACCTGTGTCAAAACAGATTCCCTCAGGGCCACCAGGCCAGTCTTGGGTGACTGGGTCACTGGGGAGGTCTCCTGGGGGAAAAACACAACTTTGTCCTTGACTCTAGTGAGCTGTGCAAATGGTATTTTGTTGGCGGTGCTATGTGAGAGGAGGATCAAGAAGCAGAGTTCAGGAGACTTGTTCAGAAGGAACAGTGCAGTGATGATTGAGTGATACAAACAACTTGGATTTTGCTTGTTTCATGCGGTAGCTTGCATGGTAGAAAGGACATGGGCCTGGACATTAGGAGCCCAGCGTTTTTACTGGCAAAATATGTGATCTTGCCTTCTCTGGATCTCTTCCTTCCTACCTGCAATGTGGGAGATCTCCAGGGTCATCTTTCGGTTCCTGCCAGTCTTGTTCTTGGACCATCGATGCAAGTTTCTCCATGATGAACTCCATGCTAGGTCCACAGTACAAAGAACTGCAATGGGCAGCAAAGACTTACTGGATATCCCTGTGGGGTGGGTCCTCTAGAGAAGGAGAGGAGGAGGAACTTCAGGCAGGGAGACTGACTCCTACAAAAATTCGAAGTTGACATGCTGTTGGTGTTGGGTAAATAGAGCGATAGACCAATAAAGACTGGGTGTGGAGTTTTATGAAGGGAAAGTGGGATGCAAAGTTGGAGAGATGATGGAGGGTTAGAGTATTATGTAGGCATATTGGACTTGATCCTAGGGTTAATATATGTGTGAGAGCAGAGGAGTATAATGTGCAATATCCCATGATACTCCCTTCTGGGTTTTGCTGCAAGAGCATGTGGAAGTCTTCCTCAGTCAAATATTTCTGGGTGCAATTAGTTGTTTAATGTATTTCTCCCTCATGGGCCTATAAACTTCAAGGATGGGAACTTCTTTTAGCCACTACCCCCCAGCATCTTGCCCATAATAAATGCTCAATAAACATTTGTTGGATAAAGGGAGAGAGAGCTCTTGCTCTATCATTACACCTCTTCACTTTAAAAATATTTGTTTTGTTACTCACTGAGGGAAATTGCTGCACCTTCTGCTCAATTTTGCTGTGAATCTAAAACTTCTCTCTAAAAAAAAAGAAACATTCTAATTGTTCAGAGTTGGATTAATCATACTCCTTAGTTCATGATACATTGTCATTTTTGGTCCATCTGTGGCCCTGCCTTCATTTATTTATTTTTGAATAAAATTTATGTATTAATATAAAGGACATCAGTGAGACTGTGGCCTCCCTAAAAACCCAGAACATTACCTGTAAATCACATTTATCTGTGTACTTCCAACTCTCCCATCTCTGGACCTGGGTAACAGCACTCATAAATATTGTTTATCATTATTTTATGGGTTTATTATTGGTTTTTAGGATTACCAGGCATATATGTATAACCAAACAATATATGATCCACTTCTATCTTTTGGAACTTTATAAAAAGTATATCATATTTCTCTTTACACCTGTTTTCTTCTCTCCACATTATGTACTTAACATTCATTCATATAGTCACATGGAGCTGAAGATCATCCATGTTCACTGCTTGTAATACCACAATTTATTCTTTTCCTGTTGGTACATATCTGGGTTGTTTCCATTTTTTGGCAATTACATTGCTTCTGCGAGTATTCTTAGACTCATGTCCTGATGTACATGTGCTTCTGTATTGCAGGCAGTTTTTCTCAGCTTTGTCACTAGTGACGCTTTGGACCAAGCCTTTCTTTGTTGGGGGTGGGGAGGGGCTGTCTTTCATCATATAGGGCATGACATCTAAGGCTACTAGATAACAGTAGCACCCCTTCCCTAGGTTTGACACCAAAAATGTCTCCCAGGGAGACAGAACCACCCAGATTCAGAACCACTGCCTTCAGGCAATACCCCTTCTAGGGGATATGAATCAGGTTCATAATATGAACATTTAACTTTACAAGATAGCACTAATTATTTTTACCAAAATGACATCAAATTTGGGCAAGTTAAGTTGTCTTTGAAGGAAACGGACTCCCTGCAGAATTGGTCAGATGTTGGGCCTCTTGCTTTTCCAATGTAAAAGGTGTGACCTCCGTAAAGTTTGGGACAGTTTGTGGTAAAAAAAAAGGAAAATACCTGATGAGTTCAGAACAGACATGTGCCCTGGGGTAACTCTTTATCATTAAGAACAAGCAAAACACCCCTAGAGATATTTGAGATCCACATGTCAAAGACCCCAGAATTCGGTAGCACAAATATAAACAAAATTAAGTTATACTTCAAATTAAATTCAATTAGGGGAAAAAATAAATGATCTGAACTAATTCTTCAGTCTTAAATATTATCGCATAAAATATTCTGTTTGACTAATTTCATCACGGGATGAAATGAAATAAAATCAAGCATAGAAAGTCCTATGCCCTTCGAGGGGGTATTTCCTTCTTCACTACTTGGTTGTAGGGCAAGGCCAGTGCTTTGACCATAGGGCATCTTGGAAGTGGGACCTCCAAGGGCATCACTGTGCTGCCTCCTCTTGGTCCTGATAGCACAGCTCTGATACACACAATGCCTGGGAAGATTTATTGCAGGATCAAATGTTGAGCCTAAAGAGGAGCCAGGTTGGGAAGTAGCTCAGGATTGCCCTCTGCAAATATCTGTGGGACAACTGCATGCAAGAGAAAGGGCTCGGGAAGACAGAGCTTACACAGGTGGAAGTTATAAAAGGGGGAGAGTTGCTGGTAGTGCTGTAGAGTGCTCTGCAGAGTGCTGGGTCCTTGTCCTTACCAAATCAAGTACAGTGGTACCTCGAGATACGAGTTTAATTCCTTCCGTAACCTTGAGGCGTGGGAAACTATGAGACGTTCGAGTCGCAGTAAACTGGTGGGTCGTGTGCTGCCGGCCGATCCGCGTGATTACTCCTATCTCAAATGTTGCTCGTATTTCAAAACAAAAATAGCTCGTATCTCAAAAATCTCATATGTTAGGGCACTCGTATCTCGAGGTACCACTGTAGAGTTTTGAGTATCCACTGGTGGAGATGTTAGAGACTTCTCTGAAGGCCTAAAGGACAATAATGATGGAGAGAGCTAACAGCTCAAACAAACAGATTTGTTCATTATATGCCACACCTTTCAAAGTGCTTTACATATTAAGCACTAAACCTAGAAGGCAGGTACTATTGTTGGGATAAGGAAAGTGGGGCTCAAGGTCAAAGGCCAGTAAATGATGGAGTGCAACCCAGGCAGCCTGACTCCGAGCCCCTCCAGGTGGAGCAGACTTTGCTTCTACATGACTTCGCCTCCTGGGGAAACAAGGGGAATCAAGTCGTTTTGGAGGAGGAGGCCTCATGTTTTGTTTTCAAGAGGAGAGACCTATTGGGTGGCAGAGTAGAGATCTGTGGGTTCTGGATAGACCAAGATTAACAACACCAGCAAATTTCTGATCAATCTGAGGAAAGGTGGCCTCAGGCTCAAGTGGGCATAGTTTTCAACTGAAAAGCACCTGATTATCATCAATAACAAATTGGATAACTGGATTGTGGTATATTCATATAAGGGAATGCTATGTGGCAATGAGAACGAATGATCTTCAAGTGCACATAACAGTGTAGATCAGTGGTTCTCAACCTTCCTAAGGCTGAGACCCTTGCATACAGTTCCTCATGTGGTGGTGACCCCCAACCATGAAATTTTGCTACTGTTATGCATCGTGATGTAAATATCTGCATTTTCCGATGGTCTTAGGCAACCCCTGTGAAAGGGTCATTTGACCCCTGAAGGGGTTGCGACCCACAGGTTGAGAACCGCTGATATAAGGGCATGCTATGTAGCAATGAGAACAAATTATCTTCAACTGCACATAACAGTGTAGATGAATCATAGAAATGCGACAATAAACAAAAGAATCTGGACACATAGGATTCCTCTTCGGTGGAGAAGAGAAAAGGCAAAGCTAATCTGTAGTGGGGGAGGGAAGCAATTGGAAGGCAGCATTAAAGAAGTGCTAGGTCTATGGATGCATCTGCTTTAAAAAGTAGAGGGGAAAAGAAAGGAAAAAAAGAAAGTAGAGGAAGGACACTATAAGATTGCATCAAAGTTATGGCGGGAGGAGTGGAATGAGAGATTTGGGTGAATGGGGGCTTGTAGTCAGATGTCCCAGGCAGGCTAGTTCTGTGTGATGGTGAAGAGGACCAGTGTGTGAGGGGCTGAAGAGAAAAAAGGTGAAGGTCACTGGAGCTCAGGAGTCAATTCCTTTGTCAAGGCATTTAGAAGCCCACATGGCCTCGGATAGGTATTTCATGTGGACAGTAACATAAATCAGGTGTTGACAAAATTTAGAGGCCAGAGGAGGGTAATGATTCAGTTATTAAAGTCTGTACTTGTTCAGCTGCAAAGGCAAAATCCCCATTCAACTGTCTGTAGCAAAAATGAGAATTTATCATCTTCCATTAGTAAGGCCAGAATGGAACTTCACAAGTACTAGATCCAGGTTTAAAATGGCCACAGGAGCTTCTCTCTCTCTCTCTCTCTCTCTCTCTCTCTCTCTCTCTCCAGCTCTGCATTTCTTGGGTTGGATTCACTCACAGGCAGCCTTCTTCCCCTAGAAATGATAGTTGGCTCCAGACTTAGGTACCAGGGGTGATATGGATTGACTTCACCTAGACCATGCATCCACCCTTGAAGGGGATCAGCTCTCCCTTCCTTCCCCTGCGAATCACATTCACTGAGAATGAGGGAATGGCATGCAAAAACCATAGGTGTCCATGGAGGTCAGTGCCCTGTGGCCTGACCCTCAGTGGTTTCTACCCAACAGTGGTGCAGTGAAGAGGTGAGGACGCTGCTTGCTATAGGACCTGGGCCTCACCCCGCACTCCCTGCATGACTCTGTGTGGAGGAGGAAACCCACGGAAGAGTCCTGTCCAAGGCCAGAAGCTGCTCTGAGTCCCGGGTGTGCATGGCAGTGGCATCCAGCCAAATGGACAGAGAAATGTGCCCTGTGCTGGGTTATTGCATCTCCAATCCCCATTGAAATTTCCCCCTCTCAGAACTCTCTTCCTTTCTCCTAACAGGTTGAATGTGCTCTTTTCATTTCAGCCAGCTGGAGTTATTTTGCTTCATCTTCCTGTTTGTCTGTAATGCTTATCTCACTTCTCCATCTTGTCTCTGTGTGCATTTCTCTTTTCCTGGCCTCTTCTCAGGGATGAGGAGGAGGAGGAGCAGGAGGAAGAGGAGCAGCCAGTCACGGAACCCAATTCAGAGGAAGAGAGAGAGGATGATGCCCCCTCTCAGGGCAAGGACAGGTACCAAGGGCTGGATCCTCCCAGACTCCCTCTAAAAGTCCAAGTCTCCCTCCTAATGAATGGTTTGCAGCCACCTGTCAGTAGTCTCCTCCCTTTCTCACCAGCTCCCACCAGCAAACCTTTACTGACCGTATACACAGAGCCACAGAGCCATTAGTCTGTAGAAATCACAGTGCATGTTTCCATTACAGAACTTTTTTACTCCAATACAGCCTTCCTAACCATGCTTTGTGGAAAACTCACCCAATTGGTTTTCTTCCCACTGTTCCCTCCATCAATAAGTCCTTTGGCTCAATCAGATTGACAGAAAACTTTAACCCTTTCAGCACTGTACTAAAAATAATTATGTGTGTTTCCTTCTTCCTACTAATTTTACCAGTACAATATTAGCTAAAATGTGTGGGTAACTACTCTGTGAATGATGCAAATTTGTTTTTTATCAAAATGGACAGAAACACGTTTTATCCACTACAGTAGTGGTCTGCAAACTACGGCTCACTCACAGTTTGCCACTCTGTTGACTAATTAGTTTGCTGACCACTTACCTAGACTCTCGATTCCAATAATTACAGGCTGTTGTTGTGCCTTGTGATTAAGTCCTAATCCCAGTGATCGGCAAACTCATTACTCAACAGAATGGCAAACTGCGGCTTGCGAGCCATATGTGGCTCACGAGTCGCTGTTTGCTGACTGCTGTACTAGAGTATGGAAATTTTTTTTCAATATTTATTTTTATGCCCAGCACAACTAACATAGCTCTAGAGTTCTTTGGAGAGTTTACTGTTCTCTGCTCATCTCTTCAAGGTGCATTCTTTTGTCTAGTCAGTAGTAATAGACATAGGCACCTTGCAGGTGTTTTTTTCCTCCACTTAATTGATTATACTGCAGATTGACACTTTTACTGTTAGTTTTTTCCACAAAAAGCAAAATGTTTTAAAAAATATATATTTTATTGATTTTTTACAGAGAGGAAGGGAGAGAGAGAGAAAGTCAGAAACATCATTGAGAGAGAGACATCCATCAGCTGCCTCTTGCAAGCCCCACAGTGGAGATGTGCCCACAAGCAAGGTACATGCCCCCAACCGGAATCAAACCTGGGACCTTTCAGTCCGCAAGCCGATGCTCCATCCACTGAGCCAAACCGGTCTCGGCCACAAAAAGCAAAATTTGCTAACTTTTGCTCTCTCTCTCCTTGGATGAATTAGGGTAAACTCATTCACTTACTAACTTCAAAGTCAGTGTGATTTTTTGCTGCTGTGGCCTCATTCTCCAGGTCCCCAGCACAAATAAAAGTTCTCCTACAGACTCCTTTGACCCCCTGAGATGCCCACCATTCCCCTGGGTCATGGAACCCTCTCTGAACTGACACACTAATGATTGCTTCCCCGCTTTGGAAATAACTGGGAAGAAGCCAGCAGGTATGGAGAGAGGAATTGAGTGGCCTGGTGACAGAGAGTAAGCATCCATTTCAGAATGCGAGGGTGAGAAAGGTGGCATTTGCCAGAGCTCCTAGCGCATGCCGAGAGCCCTGCTTGGTGATAGTGACCTTTTAGGTACAGATGCTCTGGGAAGGGAGGAGGTTTAATTGACAGTCCTCTCTGAGGTGAAAAATTAGTTACAGGAAATTATGTAGACCCTCAATAAACACACAGGTATGGCTCTCTATGTGCTGAAATGTGCATGCCCCCCTTTCCCCACTCACACACCACATACATAGCTTTCAACCCTCAGTGACTCATACAGTTCAACTCCTATCGACCAGATGGAAGAATCCCTGCTGACACTGTGCTTCTTCACATAGAATTGTTTGCACAGTAGGTGGTAGTTATCCAACCCTCTGAAGTGTTTTTGACATCATGCCTGACGCTGGAGGGTGTCCTTGATCAGACACTACAGTCAGGTTTTTCAGTTTTGGGAAAATAAAGGTGTGCACATTGAACACCAGGGCTCTATTGAGACAGTACCAAGGTGTGAATTCACATCAGTCTGCATGCTATTATTCCCTGGTGCAAACTTATTAGACTTTAAAGTGGTGGGAAGATCCTGCTTACTTCTGTGGGTTTGGTGTCTTCTGCTGGCCCCTCTTCCTGCTGGCTGCTTCTTTGTGTGAGCCCACCATGCATACCCATCATGTTTATCTCCTATGTGTGCCCACCATACATACCTATCACGTGTGCCTGCTGTGTGTGCCCACCATACATACCTATCACGTGTGTCTGCAGTGAGTGCCCACCACGTGCCAGGCCTGCACTGAGCACATCAGTGTGGTCTCACCCTCCCATCAGGGCAGGGCAACTGGCATGTCCCTGCCCTATGGAGCACAGAATTTGAGGTAGGAAAGCAAACAGCTCATATCCCATTCCCAAAAGGGCCTGGCTGGGGGTCAGGTTCTCTGGGAGAGGGGCCGTAGCTTTGAAAACTGCAGAGTTTAATGCAAATTCTTAGAGTTGAGGAGGCCCTGGGAAAGTGCGAAATGGGCAAACCGTGCGCTCCACACACCCAGCCCTCCTTCCTGCTCTTTGAGTTCCTTGCTGGCCCGTCTCTTTCCCTTCCTGCTCTCATCCATACCTGCTCTCAGGAAAGGAACGAAGGAATGAGTGAAGTATGGGTGGTAGGATGTCACTTCCTCAAGACTGGGCTTTTCAGGAAGAGGCCTGATACTCTGTTTGACCAAGACAAAGAAATGAGGTTCAAGTTGTGGAGATTCGGGTGCCAACACAGCCTGTGGGGAGAAATGTGTGTGTGTGTGTGTGTGTGTGTGTGTGTGTGTGTGTGTGTGTGTGTGTTGGGGGGAAATAGGGTGGAAGGCTGACCAGTGCAGAAGAGCCTTTGGGGTTCCATTGAATCCCTTCCCGTAGGCCTCTATGCCCATAGGCCTGGTGGGTCTTGCCTCCCAGATTGGCAAACCCAGGGCCCCGGGATTACTGGGCAAACCAAAGCGTCAGTGATAGGCTTCCATGCTGCAGTTCCAGGGGCTCAGCTGGACTCTGAATTAAGCGGCCATAGCAGTAGTGGGTTTTTACATGCTTTTTCCTCTTTGCTAACTTCTGCCCTCTCTCTCCTGAATCTCTTTCCTTCCCTTCCTCCCCTCCCTTCACTTCTTTTCCCTGCGGCGCCAGCAGCCAGGCCAGCCCTGCCTCAGAGCAGAAGCCCACCGGGCAGGAGAGCCCAGCCCTCCCCTCTGCCTCCAGCGCCACCTTCTCCTCCCAGGGAAAGCAGCTTCCAGCCAGCACTGCAGGGGGGAGCGCCTGGGGCAGCGGGTCCTCCGGGCCTGCCCTGCCGCCCCACCCCACCCCTGCCTCTCGGACCTCCACACCCGGCCCCCCGAAGGCATCGCAGACCATAGCAAAGCTGCCCTATGTGCCCCACAGCCCCTTCCACCTCTTCTCCTATGACTTCGAGGATTCACCCTTATCCACCAAGGAAAAGGAAGCCGAGGCCCAGAAGGAAAGCAGGTAGATCAGCCCGTGTGGAGGCCCGCATGAGATTAACCACATCACTTGTCTTCTGCTGTTTGTGTGGATTCTATTAGCACAGAGCGCAGCTGTGGTGTGAACTAACTCCCTGACCACTCACTCACTAAATACCTACCAGTAGTTAGGCACGATGCACAAGAAAATTGTCATCTGCTCAAATTAAGGGGCCTGTGTAATAATACAATTACTAAAAATGGGATTTTTCCCCCTTTTCTTTTTTAAGTCTATATATTTATTGATTTTAGAGAGGAAGGGAGAAGGGGAGAGAGGGAGAGAACCATTAATGATGAGAGATAATCATTGATCGGCTGCCTCCTGCACGCCCTCCACTGGGGATCACCTGGGCATGTGTCCTGACCCAGAATCAAATCTATGACCTTTGGTTCTTGGGTCAATGCTCAACTGCTGAGCCACACCTGACTGGGCTGAAAATGGATTTTCAGTGTCAAGTTTGAAGCTGCATGGTCTGACACAATCGATGCATCTCACACCCGTCTGTCTGGCTTGGGTCCTTTTGACCTGCAGAAGTCAGCCAGATGCTTCGTTGGCATTTTCTCTGCGGCATTTTGAGCGGGGTGCTCTTTCCTTTAGCAGTGCCTCTGATTCCCTCCATCTGAGCACGAATTCTGCCTCTGATCCTTACAACTTCCGGTCTTTCTCTTCTAATAGGTGGGTGTCTTTATTTCCTTTCCTTTTCCTATAGCTTTCTGTTTTTATTCTAAATATGCGTTTTTTCTTTCGAAGACTCTTCATAGCCTCCCATGAGATGGCAAACAATTGCAGTTGGAATCACTTCATGGACATTAATACAATGACATCACTTAAAGTGTGAACACTTCAGTAATTCTTATAAAAATTGGAGAGGAGGGTCGAGGGAGGGAGGTGTTCAAATCAAAACTCCACAGGGAATTTTCAGCAGTGCCTGCCAGCTTGCCTGTGTGTCTGCCCTTCACCGATGCCTGGATTGGAAACTGCTGCAGAGCGGGGAATGGGGAGCAGAGGGTTGTATATTTTGAGCCATCAATTGTCCCAAATCAACTACTGCTAACACCAGTGGCCACTCCCATCTTAGAGTAATAATCATTGCTAACATTTATTGAGCATTTATTAAGAGCCAGACCCTGTACTTTCCATGAAATTGAAGCTTTAAAGTATCACTTAAACCTTAAGAGGTAGGTTCTATTGCTCACCCTTATTTATAAAAGGGGAAACTGAGGCACAGAGAGGCTGGATAAGTGGAGAGTGGTTTCCAAGCCAGACAGCCTGCTCCAAAGCCTGGTCCTAACCTATGCATCATAGAGGCCTCTCTCTCAGGCAGTCGGTCCCTTTGTCTCCTTTGTGGACTCACGGACACAGAACTCCTGATCCTAGGCCTAACCCGGCCTCGCCCTGCCTCCAGGAGTCTGTGGACTCCAGTTCAAACACCTCCCAACTACACGTTCCCGACCAGTCTCTTCAGATTTAACAGTCTTGGATTATTGTCATCTTTCCCACAGTGTTTATGGACTGCCTCCAACGTGGCTCGTATGCTCTCTGAGAACAGGATCTCTGTGCAAGTTAAGAGCTGTACACTGCACTGGCATAAAAATATCTTGGCAACCGCATTTCCCCCAGCAGGGTGGTGTTTGCTCAAGGTGGAGATCCAGCACTTTCTGGTGATGGTCTCACAGCCTCTGCTGGGGCTTTCCTGGGACCCAGGTTCCTCAAACTTGATCTCTTAAGTTTCACTACTACTTACAGCCCTTGGGGGAGGGAGCAGTAGAAACATACAAATTGCTGACACGAATAAACATGGAAATCGCAAAAAGCAGCCACATGTTTGTGAATGAGGGCCGACTTAGATTGAACTGAGAAAAGTTTATAATCTTTAAATATTTGACAGGAATTTGAATACTGTCTAAATATTGTTTGTTCCCATTCATTTTCTGATGGCTTTTGTGGATGACTGCAATGAAATGGGTTATACTGGAGACCAACCAGTTAGTCACTGAAAATTAGAAAAAGAAAACTGAATAGTGAATTGCAGGATCCAGTTAGTTTCTCTGAAATGGAGAAGCAAAACTTGATAGGCTGTGATGTATCTGAATTATTTTCTCGCCAATAGAAAGACCAAAGGAGGAGGGAAAGGATTTTGCTTGCCTTATTTCCAAAGCATCATTTTAACATAATGTTAGTAAAGTAATTCCGTTAAAGCAGTCCCCCCGATGCCCGCAGTTGGTCCGAAGGGGCTTGTTTTAATCGCGGAGAATAACCAGCCGGGGGTCCAGGCAGCTGGGACCCAGGGTGAAGCCTGCACCCAGGGCCCAGCTCCCCAAGGACTCGGCTCAGGGTGAGCGAAGCCTCCTTCCCTCCATTTGCTGCCTCCTCCCTTCTCCCCGTCTTCTTTGCTCCTAAGCTTTTCTCTTTCTTCTCTATGTCTTCCTTTCTTTGTATGTTTTTCTCATCCTTTGCTTTCCTGCCTTCTCTGTGCCTGTGGTTTGGGCATCTTCTTTAAAAATCAAATGAAAAAATAAAACAAAATAGAAAAAAAATTAAATCAACACTCATGGAAGCAGTGGGACATGTAGAGTGTTGGGTTTTTTAAGAGAAGAGAGAACAAATGCCAGAAACCAAGTCCGGCAAAGGTGGATTGTGCAATGAACAGAAGATGCAGTAGCGCTGTGGAGCTGGGTCCCCATCTGCTGGCGAGAGGCCTGGTACTGAGCATAGGCCTCGCATGTGGTACCAAATAGTCAAGTAAGAGAAACAGCCAGCACACAAGACCTAACACAGGATAGATTCGAGGAAATGGAAGTACTTCATTTCTCATTATAAAATGTAATTTATTAAGAAAAAGTGACATTTTATCTTTTACACTTTTTAAAAGAGATGATCTGTTCTTTACACTTTTTTCTACACAGAGTTGTGATCAAACTTAATGTATATCATATCTTGATGTTTTAATTCAGCCCACATATATATGTAGATATAAACGTTTACACACACACACACACACACACACACACACACACACACACACATATAAACATTTCCCATGTTATCCCTTATAAAATTGGCAATAACTTCTAATGGTTGCATAATATTCCATTGTTGAGTAATATACTTTCTTACCTGTTCTTGCATTATTAACTAAGTTGGGTAGTTTCCAGTTTTCACTATGATCTCCATAATGTTCCCTACTTGATATTTTCTATACATAAATAGCCATAAGGATTATGTTAACTCCCCAAAAGTGAACTTACTTTGTCAAAGGATATCTACATATTAAGGTCTAATTGCTTCCCAGAATGGTTAGAACTGATTTCTGTCAACAGGAGTTTGGGCTGGATTCAGTGTATGTAGGAAGGTCTTTGTGCACTTATATCATAGTGACCCTTGAGTTCCCAAGTACCTAAATACAAATGACCCTTGAGGTCCTATATCCCCAAATACAAGATCCCATATCCCCAAATACAGGGTCCTTAACTGGTTCAGAGAAAGGAGAGGCTAAGTAGTTTGAGAGGCACAGTTCTCTTAACCTTGTTATTTGTAATTAATTGTGTCTACCCTATGCCAGGGCTTCAGATGCTAGTTTGTATTCTGGGAATTCATTGAGTGAAGATGGCTAAATACAACCTGCTAAAGGGCATCTATTCTGAAAAACAAACAAACAAACAAAGAAAACTCTAGAATTCTTCAAATCCTGAAACTTAGATGGTTGTGAAGTGATGAAAGCTCATTTAAACCTGGGGAAATATTGAATGGAAACAAAGACACTTGTACTTTTTAGCAATAAAATAATCCACAAGGCCCAGGGACATCTTATTCTTCATCACCAGCCACAAGACGAGATTATATCTAATGAATGAAATTGATTCAGAAATATCTAAAGCAGAATTTTTAATAAGATGTTTCTTTAGCCAATCATCTGGCATTTTCTACCAATCTTGAATGGATTCTAATTTATGTTAGAAAATAGTTTGACTATACATGAGTGCCTTATTAAACCTTTGTCAGAATCCTGCTGTTTAATGAGTTTGGACTTTGGGAATTGTCTTTAATGAGAAATAAACAAAACAAAACAGTTAGTGATATATATATTTGGCATTAGTGCCATCACTGACAGTATTTGCATTTCCAGACCTGTTTCTCTTGGAAAATTTAAGATAATTTGCTATTCCTTATTTACTGACTTATACTCATTTCTCTGTCTCCCCTTGCTCCCAACTTAATTTCCTGCACTCTTTAGATACAACAACTTTGGCAACCACTCCTATCACTCTTCAAGACCTTCGTCTGGATCTGCTGTGCCCACCGCTTCCACATCATCTCTTCCAGCCCCACAGGAGCCCAGGCTGGACAGGTGGGTCTTATCTTACCGGGAGCATTCTGGTGGGTTCACTGTCCTCACATAAAGGGGATCCATTTGATGAAGAGTGCCTAACGGAAAAGTGTCAATAAAAGTATAATCTGGAGTATTTTCTCTTCCAGAATATATCCCACAGGCAAGATTGTTTTCTTTCTTTCACACTATTTAGTCAGTAAATATTTTATTAGAGATATTTTGTTAGTATTATCTCATCTACCTACCCAATTTCCATGGAAATTATAGAACTATTTTTCCAAAACATTTAAATGTAAATGATTTAATTCATCCTTCAAAAGCTATTCTAGATCTAGCGTAAGCTCTGCAATTTGTTTTACACACATCAATTTTCACCTCTGGATGATTAATTCTGTGTAAGTCAGTAGTGGGCCCATTAAGGTGTTGTGTAATTAATCCAGGACCTACCAGAAGAGAAAAGAATTGTATGGGTCCAGGGAAGGAATTTATCTTGGCAGGAGTATGAGACCACCAGAAATTACCTTACTCTTACTCCTGATTGCACAAGGATGTGTTCATAGGGAAGGGTAGGTTGGTCCTGTAATTTTAAAGCAGTTGAAAACAGTTACCCTTATATGGCAAGAGTGCTGAGTTAGAGAACACTGCCTAGGGCCCCAACTCACTGGGAAGTTATTGCATCCTAAGGGTAAACTGCCAGTTCTGCCAACCCTTACCTTAGAGGATGGTTTTGATGAACAGATGGGAAGGTACATGTGAAAGTGCTCTGTGCATTCCCCCTGCTCCCCATGTGAGTCCCATGGGAAGTGACAATGTGTGATGGTGGAATATAATGTCCAGCAGCTCATGATTGGTCAGAAATCTAGTCATGAATGATATCCCGGAAGTCATTTGCCACAAATCCTGAATCTGAAACACATTCGATCTGGGCCGCATTCTGGTCCTCTCCTGTGTACTGAAGAGTGTGTGTGGCTGGTGATGAGGGATCTGGTCAGGATGTGAAGCAGGCAAGACCTCAGAGCCCAGGGAAGAAGGGCTGTCTAATGTGGTTTGCCCTACCACCCCTCAGCATTAATTTCTAAGATGCTATATAAGCCCCATGGTGTCAAACTCTCAGGTTCCACAGCCCCGTGTGGCCCTGGCCTGGGCATATTCAGGCTCAGTTATGAGGTAAATGAGGTCACAGTGTGATTACCCTGAAGACGCCCTCTGTCTTTTACCCTGGGGAACCTCTTCTTGGTGTCAGCTGAGGTTGCCTGTGCTCCCATAGAGGTGACGAATAAAGAAGATCCTTGTCCTATGGGATGGAGGATTTGGGGCCAAAATGAGGAATATGAGAGTCTGACCCATCTTACAGGAGATATCTCATGCCTATGGGGCTCCCAGCTCTTCAGAAGTGGGCAGCAGGCTCCATTCCATGCTATGTTCTTCACAGTACTCAACTCTGGCCATGGCAGAGTGGCAGCCAATGCTTGATAATTGGATGAATTGCCCACTCATTGGTTGGAGAGCTGTTTGGAGGTCCTTGAAGGTGAGAAGTTATAAGGACAGGATGTCTGCAATTTTCCAAAGTCCTGGGCTTAGGGGAAGTTCCTCCCTGGTCCTAAGAGTGAAGTCCCAGCCTCTACCTTCTTTCTGACTCCTAGAGACCCAGGTCTGGTTTAAGCTGGAAGATCCAGGGGTGCAAGCTCCTGGAGGACTCCTGTCTGTTTCCTTCCCTTCTTGATCTGGCTGCGTGTCTACTGGGGAGAAATTGGAGGAGGAGGAGGAGGGCTGGATTCAGGAGCACCTTGATTGCCCTGGGGAGGAGGTTGGTCTCTATCCTGAGGCCACAGGGCTGTTCAGGTTTGGAAGCAACTGGCAATGTCCTCTAACACATCAATGAATGGCACCTACAGTGGCAAGGCTGTCTCCAAGTCCGAGAGAGATAACCATGCCCAAGAAGGCTAGTGACCCAGGGGCTTGCAAGGAGAAGTGAGTTTGGGCAGACTTGGCTGCCACCAGGAGGGTGGGAGCAGGGGAAGCAAAGGGAGTGAAGGGTCAGGCTTGCATTTGGGTATGAGAAGCAAGGTACTGAGAGAGAAGATCCTGGAGGAAGAGCAGATGGCGGGTGGAGATACCCAACCTGGAACATGCAAGGTCTATGACACCCGGAAAGATGTGGGCTCCACAGTTTTCAGTGTGAAGGTGCTGGATGAAATCCCTCTGGGATCTGGTCCTTGGGCATAGCAGTGGCTGGAGCCCCTTCCCAGCCACCTATTCCCTCTCACAGGACATTTCTGCATAGAAAATTCAGCACCTTTGTTATCCACTAATCCACCAGTGAGTAAAGTAGCTTCAGAGGGTCTATTACTTTCCATTTGTATGTATCTTCAACTCTCACTGTCTGTGGCTTTGAAAAACCCTGTAATTAATCATTTGAAATATTGGATGTGCATTTTCATTATTAACACCATAAAACCATCAGGCCTGGCTGCATCATCCCTTCTTACTCTCACCTTGCTGGTTTATGCTTTGTGACTCTAACAAAAGGAAAATAAGAAGGGTTCTCTAAATCATATTTGTGCTCCATCGCCCAAGCATATTATGCCAAGTGCATTTATGATAATGTGTTTTTTAAAATTAATTAATTAATTAATTTTTAAATTTAATCTTTATTCAGATTATTATAATTGTTCCTCTCCCCCCACCCCATAGCTCTCCCTCACCTGGCTTCCACCCCACTCTCTGCCCTTACCACCCCCACACACTGTCCTCATCCATAGGTATATGATTTTTGTCCAGTCTCTTTCTGCACCCCCACACCCCTTCCCCCCTGAAAATTGTCAGTCCACTCCCTTTCTATGCCCCTGATTCTATTATATTCACAAGTTTATTCTGTTCATCAGATTTTTTTATTCACTTGATTTTTAGATTCACTTGTTGATAGATATGTATTTGTTGTTCATAATTTTAATCTTTACCATTTTCTTCTTCCTCTTCTTAAAGAGTACCTTTCAACATTTTCTATAATACTGGTTTGGTGGTGATGACCTTTTTTAGCTTTTTCTTATCTGTGAAGCTCCTTATCTGACCTTCAATTCTGAATGATAGCTTTGCTGGGTAGAGTAATCTTATTTGTAGGTTCTTACTGTTCATCACTTTGAATATTTCTTGCCACTCCCATCTGGTCTGCAAAGTTTCTGTTGAGAAATCAGCTGACAATCGTATGGGTGCTTTCTTGTAGGTAACTGTTTTTCTCTTGCTGCTTTTAATAGTCTCTCTTTGTCTTTTGCTCTTGGCATTTTAATTATGATGTATCTTAGTGTGGTCCTCTTTGGATTCCTTTTGTTTGGGGTTTTGTGCACTTCCTGGACTTGTAAGTCTATTTCTTTCATCAGGTGGGGGAAATTTTCTATTATTTTTTCAAATAGGTTTTCAGTATCTTGCTCTCTCTCTTCTTCTGGCACCCCCATAATTCTGATGTTGGTACACTTGAAATTGTCCCAGAGACTCCTTACACTATCTTCTTATTTTTGGATTCCTTTTTCTTTTTGCTTTTCTGGTTGAGTGTTTTTTACTTTTTTATATTTCAAATCTTTGACTTCATTCTTGTGATCCTGTAGACTGCTATTGGGTCTCTGTATATTATTTTTAATTTCAGTCAGTGTATGCTTAATTTCTAGTTGGTCCTTTTTATATCCTCAAGGGTATCTAAATTTATCCATCTTTTCTAGGTAATTCTTGAAAAACCTTATCACTGTGGTTTTGAACTTTATATCCAGCCGTTTGTTTTCTTTCATTTCTTTCACTTGTGATCTGTTTCTTTGTCTCCACATTTTGGTTGCTTCCCTGTGTTTATAAAGTGGCTTTGTGAGCTAGGTATCTTATAGGGCCCAGTGATTCAGCCTCCCCAGTTACCTGAGGTAGACACTCTTAGTACACCCCTTTGTAGGCTGTGTGCACAGTCTTGTTGTAGTTAAGCCTTGATTGTTGTTGGTATCACTGTGAGGAATTGACCTCCAGGCCAATGGGTTGTGATCATCAGCTGTGTCTATGCTGGGAGAAGTTCTGTGCTGGAGACACCCTTATGAGACAAGACTTGCAAAGCTTTTGTGCTTAGCTTGGATGGGGCGGAGTCTCAGGGCAGATCAGACAGCATTGGTTTTCCATCAGTCCTGCCCTAATAGGCCCCTGTGTATCAGTGTCCTGTGGTAATCACTGCAAGCATCTCTGAGAGAAAGCTGCCCTTGAGTTCTGCCCTCTGCTGGACAGTCCAGTTTCACCCCATATGAGTCTGGGTCCCCAGAGTCTTGACCAGAACTGGAGTTCAGCACAGTAGGGAGCTTTTGAACCCATTCTTGAGAGAGTCAGTTGCCAGTCCCTCTCCGTGCGGGCATCTCAGTAGCTCTGTCTCCTGAGCTCCTCTGAGTCTCAGTGTGCTTTTCTCTTTCCTTCTAGTTATAGAATTTCCAGCCAGCCTTCCTGTGGTTCTGGATGATGTCTGTTTTGTCTTTTAGTTGTAGTTTTGAAATTGTTGTGAGAGGCAGTAGTTTAGGTGTTTACCTAGGCTGCCATCTTGGTTTCTCAATATGTGTTTTTATATAGTTTAATGTTTTCTTTTTTATTTTTGACAACTGAATTCTTTGCATATCACCCATAATCTATTTTCACATCTGTGAGAATTTTTTTTTTTTTGCCTTATGGAGCTCTATGATTGTTTTGAGTGAGGTATGTTTTCAGTAAAATGTGTAAGATTTATTGTTGAAATGTTTCACATATCCATATTTTATTGAAATCAAAAAGAAAAAACTTTTTTCTTAGGAAAGACATTGAACTGTTATGAACAATAGTTTCATTTTTGTGATGAGAACCCACATCTGGCAGCACAGCCCTGACTACTAACATGTGCCAGGGCAGAACTCAGGACTCTAAGACTTTATTCCCTTGACTTGGAAAGAAGACTCTCTTCTCAGAAGTCCTGGGAAAACCAGGCCAACTAAAGCAGCCCTTGGGGCAGGCCGGCCGCCTTGGACATGACTCCTGAGCATCAGTCTGCACTTCGAGTTTCCCAGAGTCTCCCCCAGCATGTCACTGGGTTGGATGTTAATAAAATGTGGAATGATAAATTGACTCAGAAAGGAAGGAACTGAAGCAACAGTATACAAAACGAAGTCAAAACAAGGGAATCAAAACCAATCCCTCTCCACATCTGTTATCACAGCTTCGTTTATAGGGCTCTCTTTTAGAAAGAGACAGCCTAGCATTAGTTCATGACATTGGAACTTGAATTGTGCCAAAACAAAATAGGAAAACTGGATTATTTGTAAAGGCCCTCAGCAATACAAGATGCGACTGTGTAATGAAAGCCGACTTTTAAAATGCTTCAATTTTGAAAAAACACACACACACAAAAAGTACTTTTTGAGTGGAAAAGCTCTAAATGTTTTCTTGTTGAAGGGAAACGTAATTGCAGGAATAGTTGGACCATTCATGGTCAAGTATTCAAATGAAACAAGCAAGCAAACAGTAATCACAGCACATGAATTTGTGGTTCCTGGACGTTGGGAAAGGCGGATGGCATTCTCTTCCCATCCCTGTGGGGACATCTCCATCTTGTGGGCCTTTGCAGGAATTGGCGGCTGGGATAAAGAGCCGGAGAATGGGTAGGGAAGTTGGGACCATGGAGCTAAGAGTAGGAGCGTGGGAGCCTGTGGTGCTGAGTGCTGGCTTCTCCTTCTAGCTCAACGCCCCATCGTGGGACCTCACTCCCTTTGAGCTGCTTCCACACTGGTGTGGTCACTCCTCCCTCAGAATTATGGTGTCTGTGTCTCTGTCTTTCTACCTCTTTTCAGGGATGTTAGCTCTTGTAGTTCTTACTTGCGTGGCAGGACTGCTGGCAATGACCCCAAGTGAATTTACTGCTACCTGTGTCTTCTTCATCCCGACTTCCTCCTCCAGGTGACTGTCTGTCTGTGAGTGCTTTGTTTTCCCCTTTGAGTCAACTTTGGCCTTTATCACTTCTTCCCCCACTAGTATCTTTCTGTGCCTTGAGGTTCTGCTTGTCTGGTTTTCAGATCATTGCTTTTTTCAAATATATGACCCATGTGTTTGTCTGGATCCCAAATACTTGTTGGCTGAGGTCCATCACTTGATCTACATAGTACTTTTTATTTATTTATTTTTAAATATATTTTTATTGACTTCAGAGAAGAAGGAAGAGGGTGAGAGAGAGATAGGAACATCAGTGGTGAGATAGACTCATTGATCAGCTGCTTCCTGCATGCCCACCACTGGGAATCAGACTCGCTACTCATGCATATGCCCTGACTGAGAATTGAACTGTGACCTCCTGGTTCATCGGTCGATGCTCAACCAATGAGCCATGCTGGCTGGGCTACACAGTACTTTTAAAATTTCGTGTCAGTAGCATCAAGAGCCCCACTGTCCAATGGGGCTGTAGGTAAACTTTTCCTTTTCAAGTGATCAAAGTATATGTTAAAAAATCACTGACAAAAAGCATAGAAGATGAGATAAAATCATGCCTTTTTGTGTGACCACAGTTAATGGTACTCAGCTCACTACTGCCAGCAGGAAATAAAGGCTATCAGTGTGGACAATTCCCTACCATTCAAACAAAGAAGCCACAAACTTAGGCTGAGCCGTGCAGCATGCATACCCCCTCCTCTCTTCCCCACCCACCACCCTTGGCAGCTGCTACTCCCTGATAGCAATCTCGTTACAGCCGAGGAGTTCCTGTAAGGCACAATGTGGTCCTGATTAATTGATCGCGTTACATCCAAAGTGCAGAGGAGAAGCGCCGGTCAGTTGACAGAGTGAGTTTACAATAGGGTCTGGCTCCCTGATGGCAGTTTTATGTAACAACTGTGGGCGTCGGGAACCCGGGCTTTGGCTCGGCCCTCTGCCTGTGGGGAGACGCTGGGCGCCTATCAGATGCTAGTGATTCTTCCGCCCACATGCATTTTGAGTCTGACTCCTCCTCATGGTTCCTATGACCACAGATTAAGTTCCAGATCTACTTCATGCCCAGACTCTATATTGCAGTGGTGTATTGTATGTCTTCTATCCTTTCTGAATTGCATATCCGAGCAGTTGACTTTTCCTGCATAGAAACCTTGATGACTCCAACTGCCTATGGACATAGCCCAGCTGGTTACTGTGCCTGGAGGATGCCTCATGTTTGGGCCCTGTGTGCGTCTTTCAGCTTTCCCCCCATCCTCCCAATCCTTTAGCACCCCCCCTCCCTCTGCGAATGTCCCATGAACACAGCAGACTCTCCTGAGGCTCCTTCCTTTGTATGTGCTCTGCCCCTTGGCTAGCTTCCTCCTTTCTCCATTTGGTGGATTTCATCACATCTTCTAAGCCCCATCCATCCTGTCAGAGGCCCTGATTTGTTCTGACAGAATGAACTGTAACATCCTCTTGGGTCCAGACTTCGCTACGTAAACTCTCAGCCCTTTTGAATCATTATGTGTCTCTCCATTTGTTTCTCGGGTTCACAAAGCCACAGGATGAAGATGCTTTAACTTCCTGGACTGGCCATTTGATTCGAAGGTTTGGGGAAAATCTTTATTAAGACAAACAGGGCGTTGCTTAGGAGAATCCATGTTCACTGGAAGGGTGAAGAGGTGTTTTGCCTTTGCAGAAGCCACTTTGTGCTGTTCCCACTTTCCCATCTTCTGCCTGTAGGGCTCTTTACTCTCAGGCAGCAAGACGGTTCTGTCTCTTGCATGCCATTCCCCTGTGCCACTTTGCAAATAACCAGGCGAACAAACATGTAAGTTTTCTTCCTTTGGAAAGCGGAATTGGACTTTTTTTAACTAGACAATTCTCTCACCCTTATTTACCTAAAGGATGTACAGAGCAGCCATAAGAGGTGTATATTATAATTCTGTTTGGAAGTGAGAGCAGTGTGTGTGACACTGAGCATTCGGTGAGATCTGAAATAAGAAAGTGCAACTATAACAGACCAGAATTCTCACACCTGCAGAGCTGGAGACGGTACAGCTCATGGGTGCTGTGAGCTGAGCCCTGTGCCATCACCTGGCTGTGTCACAGCCCCCGATGGCCAGCTTTCCAGTCGTCATGGCTACAGTGGTTTTGCACTGGTGTTTTATAAAATGTACAGAGCAAAAAGAGGGAGATTTTTTTCCTTCAGAAAATGTATTCCTGGGCTCCTGATACTTGTTCTCTTATCTCAGTTCCCCACTCTTTACCTCCAAGCCCAGCAATGAGTGAAGCACTTTCGTGGTATAATGGGAGAGACTGAACTGGGGAGAAATTTGGTGTGTGGGTAGTTACACACACTTAGAATGGTAGATAGATATTCCCTCCTCCCCTTTCTCATTCAATAGCCTTTGAACAATGCCAATAAACAATCCATTTTAGCCTTGACAGCTGGAAATCTGGCCCTTGGGGCTGAACACACACACACACACACACACACACACACACACACAGTCACAAATATTACATACGCATATATTTCATTCAGAAAATACTGAGCGCTCACAATGTGCCAACCTTGTGCTTGGCATGGGAATCTGACACTGATCCATTCCGACCCTACCCCTGACGTCATGAGGGTCACAGGTAGTCGCAGAAATGGTAGATAAGCACACCATCCACACATAGTGAGTTCCATGGCAGTAAACACCCTGATGAACCTTCGTAGAGAAGCTGGAGAGAGAGGAGCCAGGCACAGAAGGCCCATCCTCCCAAGGGACATCTCTGGTGAGAGGTCTGGGAAACTGAGTCTCTAATGTAAGACAACCTGCAGTTTGCCTCTGGGTTTGCCCAGTGGGCAGGTGAGCGTATGTGCAGGAGGGAAGGTAAAGAGGGAGATGAGAGAATAGAGTTCACATCTTCCTTAAAAACATGGTCCTGAGATCCCTGAGAATTGTGTTTGGGAGAAACTTGGTGTTTAGAGCAGAGATAAGTGCATCAGGGAGGGGGAAACTGGCCCGCAGTGGAGAAGAAGTGAGGGGATATGAAGGATGGGCCTCAGTCCGGGCCAGGAAAACCTGGAAACTATGGACACAAGGTGCTGGTGGCGGGCGGTGCTTTTAGAAGCTGCCAGGAGAATGGTTTAATTATGAAGCCAAGCAGGGTGGGCCTGGAGCTGGGTGAGTTCTGCTGAAGGAGTCACACGGTCTTGGCCAGGAGGGTGGAGAGTAAAAGGGAAGGGGCAGCAATTGCTGCATGCCGTGGCTGGAGCCTGCAGAAGGGCCAGGGGACAGGCCAGAGTGTGATGCCAGCCACACCTGGAAGAGTCGCTTCATGCTTGATGCGTGAGCCAGCACAGCAAGGTAAGGTTGCACGTCTCCACAGCAGCTGTGGGAGCCCAGCTGTGCCCTCCCGTGGTGGGGAGGCTCGGGTCTCACCAATGCAGTGTGCAACAGGCTGCAGAGAAAGCACGAGGAAGCCTGGAATCCAGGTCCCGTTTCGGATGGCAGATGTCCCAGGATACAGCCATGGGGATGGGGAAAGTTGCCTTTTTCTTGGGGTTTGCATTTTTCTCATGATTAGAGATGCTGAGCTTCTCTTCATATAGCTGTTGACCATCTGTATGTCCTCTCTGGAGACGTGGCAGGTCAGATCTACCCAATTATTTTGCTGTTGAACTATATGAGCTTTTTATACATTTTGGATATTTGCAAATACTTTCTCCCATTCTCTAGGTTGCCTTTTCCTTTTGTGGATGGTTTCTTGGCTGTGCAGAATGCTTAGTATTTTATACATGACACCGTTTTGTCCTCCCAGTGTCTATGGCAGGATACTTATCTCCACTTAGAGATGGAGATCCTGAAACCGAAGACCTGAGACCCTCGGGGGTTTTCCCCAAGCGCCCCCTAGGTCCCGGCGGACCCTCAATTCTAACCAAGGTCTGATCGATTCTTCCTTCAGTACCTTTAATCATAGGCCAACCCACTAAAACATGAACTCATTATATCTTCAGGTCATCACTGAGTGGTCTTCTCACATCATCCTTTAGGCAGCACCAGGAGTCCTTGGCAGCCGAGAGAGAGCGGCGGCGGCAGGAGAGAGAAGAAAGGTTGCAGAGAATAGAACGGGAAGAAAGGAACAAGTTCAGGTAAGAGGATTTTCCGATTTCTAAGATAATTAATGGAAACGAAAGTGCCTGCCTTCACCGGTCTATATGATTAATAACGGTGATAAAGAGTTAGGAAGTTCGCATTTCCTTTGGATTTTGTCTCTATTTTCATGGAAGAGCAAGACATACCTGCAATAGCATAGATATGGTTGTGTTACAGCCTTCCCTTCTCCCCTTAATCCTCTCACCATATGGCAGAAAGCACAGTGAACAAGCCAAATACCCTCAAGGATTCGTGTATTTGTGAGTCCTCCTTTATCTGAAATGGTCTTATCTGGGCCTTTCTAAAGACAGGGAATCTTGTGGAATCCAACAAACAAAATAAGCTGATGAATAAAATAGATCCAGAGACATAGAAGCATGAAACATGAATGTCAGAGGGAAGACAGGGTGGGGGTTGGGGGAAGACATAGAGATTAACCAGGGAATTTATATGCATACTAGAGGCCCAGTGCATGAAATTCATGCATGGGTGGGGTCCCCAGGCCTGGCTGGTGACCAGGGCCTATGGGGGCCATCTCGCCCAGTCCCGTTTGGGGCCAGGCCTGCCGGCTGCCAGAAAGGGCCAGCTGGATGGGGTCTGCTGAATGGGGGAGAGGCCATGGGAGGTTTGCCAGCCAGGGTGAAGGACCGGGGGAGGTTGGCTGGCCAGAGGAGTTTGGCCGTGGGAGTGCACTGACCACCAGGGGACAGCTCCTGCATTGAGCATCTGCCCCCTGATGGTCAATGCACATCATAGCGACTGGTCGACCAGTTATTCCAGTCGTTTAGTTGTAACGGTCACTTAGGCTTTTATATATATAGATATATATATAGATATAAATAATCCATGGACATACACAATATGTGGTGAAAGCCTGGGAGGGGCGGGTGTGGGGTAGAGTGGATAAATGAGGAAAAAAACACACAAAGGAGACAAACACACAAAGTATTTTTATAATACTTTCAACAATAAAGACAAATTGAAAAAAAATAAAGCAGAATAACCAGAAACAAATTGCCCAATATAAAACTTGTTTTTTAAAAAGATAAAGTTGAACTAATTTTAGCAAAAAATAAAGTCAGAGAACCTAATTGTCTTAAATTAACTGCTATTTCCCCCTAAACTATTCATGTTTTATTCATATTCTACTGGAAGCCTAAAAGAAAATGCTTTTTTTCACTTTCTGGTTTGCTTCTTGTTCCCTATAGCAATCTTTAATTTTTATATAAAACCAATAATCTTCCCCCCTGGGGTAAAGAAAGGTCATTATGCTGATTACTCCTAGGACATTGTCCCCCAATTTCCTGGTCTCTGTTCAGCTCCAAGAATATGTCCCTGTGTGTGGCCCACACCAGGTTCCACGTCTTAGCCCGTGTGGCTGCTGAGTCCATGTTGCTCAGTTTTCAGCCAGGTCACCTGTTCTCCCATCCTCACCGTCAGTCACTCCCTGCCCTGGGCTTCATGCTGTGCATCGCTTTATGGAATGCAAAACACGTGCTGAGTCTGCCCTTACACATCTCATTCCTTCCATTCATCCTTTCTTCCCTCCTTCTCCTCCTTCCTACTTGCCTTCTCCTTATCTCTCCCTTCACCTTCCAGTCACCTCTCCTATAGCTTCTATATTCTTTCTTCTTTTCATTTCTCTCCCCATCTCCATTTCCTGTTGCCTTCATTCAGTTTCTTTGGCAAACAATCTTGAATTCCTCCCCCCTAAACCTACAAAGAATGTAACGCATTGTCGGTGAGGATTTACCGGTTCAAGAACTTTATTTTTTTGTCAGCAGCCAGGAAGAGGGTGTGTAATTTTAGAAATGATCAAACTATAAGCAGAGCTGTGAGTTTGCCATAACTGTTACTCACTACTCTATGAAAACAAATATCTCAAGTCTGTGTTGAAATGCTGATCCTGGCTTTGGTAAGACTGGGTTAACGGGCTGCGTGGAGTGAGCCAACATCAGTTCCCACGTGATCGGGTGGCATGCCCTGAGCTGTCAGGTTTCTACCAGGTGATGCATGGAAACGCCAGACCTGAATGCACCATTTCTCAGGACGTAGCTCTGGGAGGTGTCTCCTTTGGGAAGAGCAATTTGTAAAAACCACTTGAACAGGTCAAAGGCTTCCTGTGTCAGGGCTTTCTGGGAGATTTGCATAAATAACAGCAGGGAATCTTGCTGAAACACCTGGAAAATTCAGAGATTAGCTTACCCATCTAAAGATGTTGATTGAAAACCTCTGAAAACAGGTCCAGGGTCCTCTCTCTCCTGCCCCTCCGGTCTCTTCTGCATCATTGTGTGCACCAAAGATTGTGGACAAGTGTGTAGAGCTCCGAAAACTCCCTGGTGTGTAGAGAGCAGGAGGTTTGGAGGAGGAGATGACTAGCATTAAATGTCCCACCTAACCAGTGAAAGTTGACCGTTTTCCCTCCACTATCACCTGGCTCATACTCAGACAC